>NQII01014378.1:7833-31920 GCA_002778355.1 Clitarchus hookeri | reverse complement strand
GTGATAAAATGTTTGATGTTATAGTACTGGTACTTGTGCGTTACTGTCATGATTTTGTGGCATTTTAGTTGTTTCAATAATTTTCTCATGAAAATTGGCAATTTCTGGACGTCCCGTTGTCGAGTTTTTCTTAGAAAATTCTCAGAGAATGCTGTTATATCAAGACAGTGGAAGTTATTTTGTTTTTATAAGCACAACTTATATGTGAAATTGTTTTAAGAACTATAAAATTTTTACCTACAGTTATTTTGCTCATATAGCCCTCTCATGCAGTTGTTTTTAGGAAGTAGACTGATTACAGTGCCTTCAGTGAATGATTAAGCATCTTCTCTTGAACACAAAAATTATATATAATAGTTTTCCACATTTTTTTTTCTTTCAAAAATGTGTTAAAACTATGTAATTACTACCACATGAGAAAAGCCATCCATAAGTGCAGTTGACCATGATTGAAACCACTACCACTTAAATACAGTTAAGGTATTCTATTGCAGCATAATGTTTGTGATAGAACCCTGTGTTAAATGTTGTAAAAAATTTTCATGAAAATTGTATTATTAAGAATGCTACTAAGTTATTTTCTCAAATAACTATAGTATATAATTCCTTACACACACTACACATGATACTGGAGAGCACATAGCTTTCATAAACATGTCTTAGCTTTTTTTATATCAAACTATTTCCCCATCACTTTACTGCTTTACTTGTTAAAGAATGACTCTTTCTATGAATTTCCAACCATCAATAAACAGTAAATTAAAAAAAAAAAAAGCCAAAAATCACTTATTTTACACTTTTTTTTTATTAAGCATCTTATCTCTACAACTATAGTTAGTTGCTAAGGGAAAAGTGGTTGGATTACAAAATTACCAGTGATTGGATAGAATGTTTGATGTCAAATTTAGTTTGACTGGCGAGATCTCTGTTCGTCGCACTTCAGTGACTATGCCAAAGCCACTGTATCATAACCCTACCCTAACATAACCTGCAATAGGGCATATTTTCACCATGGAAAACTTTGCCCTTCTGAGATTCATATGTCTGCACCTATTTACAGCTTATATTATGTTCGTGCTATTGGATACGTGCCTTGTATTATATTCAAAGAGGCGACGGCAATCAAAACACTAACAACCACCCGTAACCAGACCATTTTACAGCAAAGATAATTTTAAATAAGACAAGTGAAAATGAAAGCTCAACATGATCAACAAAATTTAAGATCCCGGCAGATATCAGTGGTTTATATAATGTTTATTTTTAAGTACGATCTAGCAAATATTACTCCACGTTCACCATGATGGTTTATTAAAGTGCACCAACAGTCTTCATAAACGACGAGTTCCAGATAATTTTTTTAAATGACGTTTACAACACGGTTGAACTTTTAAAGACTAGTTTTTGCATTGAAAGTCCATTTACTATCCCGAAACGTTTGGAAATATGTATTTATGAACACGTACGTTGTTGATTATCATAAACATTAAATTTTCTTGTGTTGGTTACATTGCTATCACACAGCTGAAGTGGACAGTTGAGTAACAGTCAACAAGCAGACAGCCGATTAAATTTCGGAGGGGGAGTGACGTATACGTGTCGCGCGATGCGGTTGTTTACACGACTGCGTGGGGTCGTGTCTACATCTAATCGTCTGAGGCGGCCACGTGTAATGTTGATCGTTTAGTATATCTAGAGTGATAATTACAGTTGAAATATTTATTTTTGCCTCAAAGGGATCAAGAATCAGAAGCTGTCACTAAACATGTCGCCAGTTGTCGTAAATGCTTTGATGTCAATAGCAACATTTTTTACTACACTGAAAACAATTCCTCGGCTAAAAGATATGTTTGTTAGAGCAAATTTATGTGGTATTGACATGAGCAAAAGCAAGAAAGAACGCATGTAAGTATTTGGAATTGTAACTTCGTTTCTTACTCATACATTTGGGCTAGTGGTTATGTTTACATTTCTTGTAAAAAATATTATATTGATGAAGTAGATTACATGATTAATGTTACCTGATAATAGTGATAATTGTGACGTCTCACCATAGGTATTATAAAAATAGACAAATTAAAATTTGTTGCAGTGTATAGAAAACCATTAGATAGTAATTATCCAGTTTAGTGACTTTTCTGTAAAAAAAAAAAAACCCGGAAAATGGTATATTTCCACTCTACTGACGACGCAGAACACGAATATACGAGGGGCATTAACGTGTGACTAATTTCGTAATATGTGCCCACCTAACAAAACCTAACCCCACGTGGGTGAATCACTATTTTACATTTTAAAACTAACCTAGGATTGTAGGGTTTTACACTAACCTACGAATTTAGGATTTTAGGGATTTAAAGGAACCGTAAAACACACCAGAAGAATATAAATTAACTCATCTAGGTAGGCGGCGGGTACAATTCCCTGTCCTTGGCCAATTCAACCTTACCTCACTTGACGAAACACCATGATCTACTGAAACGCCACTCAGGCGAATATTACGCATTGAAGCACTCGTTCATAGGCGAATATTACGCATTGAAGCACTTGTTCATAGGCGAATACAACGCACAGAAGCACTCGTTCATAGGCGAATATAACGCACAGAAGCACTCGTTCATAGGCGAATATAACGCACAGAAGCTCTCATTCTTGCTTTCTCAATTTTTAAATCCGTCAGATTGGGACGTCACAACTCACCCCGGCAAAGAGACAAAGGCTTCAGAACTGCCTCAAAAATTTCAGTCAAAATCACATCTGACGCGTCACGGTGACGTAACAATACCCGCAAGCCAATAAGGTGACAGCAGGAATCATGATGTCACCAAAAATCATGGGTTCCGCCGTAAACACACCGGCGGACTGCTCGTATTTTTAAATATTTTATTTAATACGTTCTACTTATTTTAACGTGACGCCCTCCTGAATATTAACAAGGTAAGCTGTGCAGAATCCATTAATGCTACTTTCGTTTAACTAGGACGTTTCCTTCAGAAAAGTCACTAAACTGGACAATTACCGATCCGGGCTTCTTGGGGGCCAGTGATGAAGAGCCTGGTCACCAGCTGCTCCTCGACCAATCCAGCATTGCAGCAACGTCTTGTTCAGGTATCAGTGAACAGCTAGGTGCCAATGGAGTGGCGCACCATAAAGGAAACATCGGACCGTCCCCTTCACATTGACGTGTCGAATGCGAACTCGCTACCCCCTCTCCATCTCAAACAGAGAGTTACGAACGCCATCCAAACCATACCACCGGACATGCTGACAAGAGTGTGGAACGAGTTTTATTATCGCGTAGATGTCGTTCGGGCCGCTCATGGTGGTCACATTGAACCTTTATGAATGTATGGTAAACAAACGTCACGGTTCCACGGTTCATTTGATTGGTCAGTCAAGGTTGTAGGTTCGTTGGTTTTGATATTATAGACCTTCAAAGTTGGGGTATTCTTTCATGCTCAACCTGTATAACACTTTACAACTGTGTCTCAATGTAATTTAATTTACTTTCAACACAGTTCTAGATCAAGGTCTTTACAACCATTAAATCCCCCTCCTCCTAGTATTTGTACAGTGCACTGTTTTACAATTTATCACATTAAAAAAATGCACGGTAGACAATAGGTATAGGTATATTTACGAATAACAAAATGTAATTGGAAGGCAGTGTATAAGGCTTACTGATTGTGTGATACATGCGAGTTACTTGGGGTCATAATCCCTCCTATGTTCTATCACAACTTATAAAGTTAAGTACATAAATAATGCTTTGTGTGATAATTCTTTTTACAATAGTCATTATTTAATAACAGCCAGGACCATTTAATTCCTTCCCAATCCCTGGTGGGAGCCTCTGTCCTTAACATGAACCTCTCCTTTGTTATTGTAGCTGAGACAAGGCACTCGCCCATGCACTCCTTCCTGCCACGCACCATTACAGGCAGTGTGAGACCTCGCAGAAAGCCAACAGCATTAACTGACCTCTTCCTATATATGTATTTGTTGTTAAACAATGTTGTCTTTGATATTGATACTATTACGACAGGGTCTCCAAATCCTAAACAGTTTGTGTATTTAAGGTATTTAGATATTTATGTAAATTGCAAAATTTGTTTGATAAACAATTACAAATACTGCAGTGTAAAATGGAGAAAAGGAGAAAGCAGGGGGATTTGCTCTCATACTTTTCCAAAAGACTGAAAACTGATGGCGATATGTACAAAAAAAATTCTCATATGTCAATGTTTGAGAGTTTGAAATGTTCTCATTCTGGACAAGAAACATGTACATGTAATCCGTATTGTAGAACCACCAGACCCCCAGTAAAGCTCGACAGCAACAAAAAGAAACTTTGTCTGTCTTCCGCAAGTAGAAATGAATGATATTGGAAATATCATTAGCAATCCGTTAAAGGTATGTATGCATTGTTTATTTTGTAACTAGCCCTACATTTATTTGTAACTTATGCTTTACAGAAAAATTTTTGTTCCATGGCCTACAAGACTTGGCATGTGATGACACTTGGTGCCCAACTCCACAGTAGGTTCACCAGCCCGGAGTCACACAGAGGACCTACAACACCTTCCAAGGAGACTACATCCTATGCCACAGCGGACATGTTTCATTTTTACAGTGCAAAAAAAATAATTATTTTTAGTAAGGCAAATGAAAGGTATGAGTATACTAGTGAGTTAGTTATATTTTATTTATCTTAGCCAACCAGTTATGTGCCTGTAAGGCCTGTTTCATTGTTTCCTAAATATGTAGTGTATCACAAGCATTTTATACTTGTGTTAACGTATAATTACCTTATTATTGGTTAAATTTAACTTCTACTTACATTATATCTATAAATTATAATATTTCATTTATAATTAATGTTAATAAAAATTGAGAGAAAATAGGTGTGTTGATAATGCCTAGGAAGAAATAGTTTGCATGCAAAATATTACACTGGGTGCACATGAATGTGGTGCAAAGCCCCTTTGGTGTAATTTTCTAGACCTAGTTAAGTTATATCTGCACGAGGTGGAGGAATATCCTGCAAGTAGAACTTAAGCAGGGTTTCGGAAAAGTTAGAAGTAACTGAGAATGGACTAGATGATTTTGCATTCATGTGAAATAATTCCCACCAAACAGCACTTGTTTAGGCTTAGGCTAAAGAAATGAAAATTTGTTTCAAGAAAAGAGAAATTCTGATGCTATTTACTTTTTGAGTGTAGGGAGAAAATATGCCCTAAGTAATATATGTGACCTGGCAATAGACAGCTGACCACGCTGTCTTCTTTTTGTTTTAGATGACTGCCACAAACAAGGAGCAACTGTTATATGAAATGTGGTGTCCTGGTCCTGCACACAAGTTTCCAACATCTGTAAGCAGAAGGAAGTTACTGTGGTATTCTAAAGTAGAATATGTTTTTTTTGTAAATTTTGTGTTTTATTTAGTGTACGTGGTGGTGTGGTAGGGCATCAACCGTTGAACAAACTCTCTATGACAAAGTTTAAAACAGAAAAGATGCCATTGAAGAATTTAACAGACACCAAAATACCAAATATACAACAAAAATTGCATTCTTTGTGCAAGCCAACTCAAAATATCACATGTATGAAAAATGTGGAACTGTATGCAACTTTCCTCCGGGGACAAAGTTGTAATGAGGCTGCTTCCATGCGTAGCCAGTTGAATGCAGTACAAGCTCATTTCAACAGTGTTCACCCCCTCACAGAGTATCTGCACTGTGGCTTACATAGTCTTAATTTAACTCTAACAAATGCCTGTTCTGTTCAAGTAATCCGAAACTGTATAGGTATTGTAAAAACATGTGCACATTTCTAAAAATATCTTGAGCAACTCAATGTTTTTAAAGATTCTGTTGAAAGGAAAGTTCCCAAACCCAATGCAACTCGTCTGAAGTCATTGTGGCTAACTTGGTGGATTGAGCGTCATGATGCTGTTCTTGAGGGGCTTGAAATAATTTGTTTGTGGCCAGACAGTGTTGCAGCTACAAATTCACATCAGTTATTTTGTGCTGCAAAATAGTGAGAATTCCTTGTAGCTCTGTTCAGTGTTGATAGTTTCTTTAGTATAAGTCTACCTCTGACATGAGTTCTTGAAACCAAAAACATTGATTTGGTAGTAGCAATGGAGTCTGCTGTTTTTATAAGAGACCATGAAGGACTTGTGAGAAAATGCACATACATTGAATGGTCTGTAAATTTTATAGCATTCATAGAGCCATTCATATAAACTCAAGTGATGTATTAGAAGAATTCTGCAAGAAACCACACCAATTAAATTTTCAGTTATTTTAAATAAAATTTTTTCAACTGAACCAATAAAACATGTTTGTAACAGAATGTGACTATTTGCTTCAACAAAAACTCAATGCTGTATCCTGTAACTGTTTCACAGACAACTGGGTGCTCTTCAAAGCCCTGCTCAGTCTCGTCTTCCTGTTTACTGTGTTTCCTTCCACATACCACGTTAGAAATTAATGCTCCTATTGAGCTGGTCACTAGTGTTCTCATGTCTATCAGAGAACACTGTCAAAGTGTTACAACCGAAATATTTGTGAGTCCTTAAAGAATAATTCATAAATGGCTAGTTAAAAAGACCATATTTTAAAATCTTAGCTTTTGGGGTTAGATGTACAATTTGATATCTGTGTTAGTTTGCGAGGCAGTAGATGTTGGTAGTAGTAGTGATGCAGTAGTATTTTGCACACGGCCACACAGTGAGAACAGACTCTTTTTAGGGTCGTGATCTAGCCACAGGTCTGTTCGCTCACACTGACACATACCTCTTCTCCATTGTTGGCTAAGGAGCACGCCAAACTCAACTACAAGGGGGATGACCACTTATACTTAGTGAATGAGTGTGACCACGTGATCCAGGGCCATCCACCGTTTATTACAAAATAAAACAGTATTAAAATGTGTGGGGCGCTACACAAACTCAAAAGGAAATGAACCAATACATTATTTTAACACTGCGATGAAAAATACTTGTTTGAGGTCCTGCCTGAACCAGCATGGAAATACACTAAGTTGAGTTACTCATAAAAAGCCAGTAGGCAAAAATAATTAGTATGGGGCACTCCGAAACAATGGAAGGGCCAGGCCGGCTGTGGTGGTGAAATAAAAAGGTTTTAGAAAATGATTAAAAGACAGAACTTCAAATCGGTGAACGTAAAGATGAGGCCCTCGCAGGCAATATGGCACGCGTCCGTCCAGCTCGAGCTCCAACTAGAGACTGCAGAATGGCCGTCGGAAGCGGGGACACTAGTCTGTGTCCACCAGAAGTGCAGGCGCTGTCTGACTACGTGCATGGATATGAAGCACGAGGAGCAACCATGATGATTACAAAAATGTGCACAGGCGTACATGGCATAATTAATACATCAGAAACTTACTAGTTTACAAAATGTGTAAAGGAATGTACAGTAAAATAAATGCACTGAAGATCTTACATATTAAAAAGAAGCCTTTGCTGGTGGGCTCGGCTGTTGCTACTCATAAGAATGTGCACAGGAGTGTGCGACAACAGATTCATAAAACCTTATATCTTGATACACAGGGACATGCACAGGAATGCACGGCAAAACAAATACACAAAAAACCTTAAATCTAACATGAACCCTTTTGACAATTATCTTCGGTCATCGCCCACCTTTAATGCATCACATGGCTCTGCTCCTTGTGCACATGCGACCCATAACGCGCTTACACCGGCCAAGGGACAAGGTTCGATGACAAATTTTGTTTAATTTAATATTTCAATTTAATATATTTAATCACAAACATAAAATACAGTTTGAAAATATAGGGCTATGAGAATATTTTTATACAGTAGGGTGTGTATTACCAATGTCTTGAATTCAAGAATATGTATTGTACATAAATTTGTGATGATCACAATTATGTATTAAAATGGAGTAAATTAAATTTTGTTCACAAAGATATTAAAAATGATATTCATGACAAAATGCTAAAAAATTTTACTTATTTGCAAACATGTATAAAATCAAGATACTATTTTATTTAATAATAAATTATCTGGCAGCTTTTAATTTATTGGGAGAGTGCTGTTTCATATTGTGCCTAGTCAAAATTTTGGTAAGCAAATCCCTGCTTGAGACATTCTTAGCTACGCCACTGTAGGTTTATTCATGTATTTAGTCAGTATCATAAGTAGTGCCTTACTGGGGAAGGCTGTAATGATCAGGGAAATTGTGGTGATAAAAAAATAAAAATGACATCACAAAAATTAAAAAAAAAAAAAAAAGTTAACTACTTTTGTTAGAAAACTGATTATACACCAATCAGTACCACGCTGTTTCATTGAGTATGAGTGAAGCAAGCATAGAGGGTTGCACCCATTCACCTGTGTCATAACACATAACTTATTTACTTGATGTTAGGTCACATACTGGGTGGAACTCCTCACTTTTTCAGTCCTTCCTGTAACAGTGTTATAAAATAGAAATAGTCCCTTGTGTTGTCTGTTGTGTGGTACACTCTATCTGGAATGTGGGTGGTTTCAAGGTCGACCACTTAAGCCACTCACTGCTCTGGGGCTGCTCATTGGGCTGTAGAACTGCATCTGTTGAGTGTTGAATGCTTCCCCCCCTCCCCCCAAAGTGGGGTGCCAAATGTTGCCATCTACCAGGGCATCACTAGTCTTCTTGTTGTTAATCAATTATTTTTTTCCAACTTGAAATTGGGCTATCACCCAGTGGCAAGTGCTTCTTTCCCTCATCTCTTTTCACTCTCCAGTCCCTTCCTACATCATCCAACCACTTTTACCATCACCAACTCCTCTCGCAACCCATTCCACTCCCTCAAAGTTCTCACCAATATGGACTGCCTTCCCCTTTCTGCCCACCTGTATAACCTGTGAAACTTTCTACTGTTTGTACCTGTTCAGCCTCTTGACTAAATGTCCACGTAACTTCCCCCATCCTCCCACTCCATTTGCCAGCCTGTACATCCTGACCAGCCTTTCGCCTGCCCCATAGAGAGCTCCACACCAACTCCTTCATCATTAAGGATGGTCTAAAATTTCTTTCATCCTCACCTTCTCACCTCTGTCTTCCCCATTTACCCTTTACCTCGCTGCCAGTCTTTGCACCATCTCTAGCTCCCATACCTCATCTTCCACATGTGGGTCCCAAACTGCAACTGTAAATTATAGTATCTGCCTAATTGTAGCTTTATACACCTTCTCCTTCACCTCCCCACTAACCCCTTCTAGAGCCAACCCAGCATTCCCAAAACCCTTCTTCCCTTTGGTTTCACTCTCTGTACTTTCTTTTTCCACCTAAGATCACTCTGAATCACCGCTCTCTGGTACTTATAATCTGAAGCTTCTCCTGCCCTTGCCATTTATAAGTGCCTTCTTACCTTCTTAGTGAACCTTACGATCTTTGTTTTTCATACATTAATATTCATTTTATTCCTTTCTGTCCCTCTCCTTATTTGTTGTATGTCCTCCTGCAACTAATACTCCTCACCCACACCTTTGTATACAGCACATAATCGTCCACAAACAGCCTCACTTTGCCACTCATCATTATACCATGGTCATAATCCATACTGGTGAACAACGAGGGGCCCAGCACACTACTATGCGGAACCCCTGATGTAACCCCACCATCATCCGATAAAGACTCCCCCACTTTCACCCTCTGGAAGTCCCTATTCAATTTACTACCCATCCAGTAGCTTATCCACTTTTTGCATCAAAATCCTTTAGGTTGGCAGCATCCCAGTCTGGTGCTGGAGGAGTGAAAAGACAAGTAAAAATGTTGGGGTGAGTGAAGGTGCTAAGTAGCTTTGCCCGACTAGGATGTGGACTGCAGAGTAGCTGGGTTCTGTGGCATCACCTCTCTAGTGGCAGCAGTAAATCCATCGTTGGTCATTTTGTTTCCCGTGGACTGAGAAGCGACTTCCTAGCCATCTCTTTACATTAATTACTGTAGATGAAATGCTACATTTCAGTGAATTTTGTATGATTAAGTTTATTGTGGGGTGCAAATGAAAATGTTGCATGCCAAGCACAATGCACGACACTTGTACCACTAAGGAAACATTATAAGCATATCTCAACATGCAGGAAAACAGTACTTGAAGCACCTTACATAGATTGCTTAACAAAGGGCCCTGGAATGCAGATGTGCTATGTTATGAATAGAACATTTCTAGCAAAATGACCAGTGGCTATTGTTGCATAACTGGTTACACTTACTCATTCACCCTTGGCTTACACTTTGTGTTATGTGGCCTGTGGTGGCCAGTTAGTAGGGTAGTGGTCTGACCTCAGCAGTGTCTGGTGCAAACCTATGACCACACACAGTGTGTTCTTCTGCTCACTGTGGGTGACATCATCAGAGGCAGGTCAGGATTGGGCTCATGGTGGCTGCCTGAAGGGTGGGTACAATGACAGCAGCTTATGTCTTTACGATGTGGAGATACACAATGTAAGCCATTATAGCAGTGTCTGTACTTAAAATTTCTACAATATTATGCAGAGCAAAAGAAGTAGAATCAAATTTTGGCAAAGTACATTCAATATTGCAGTTCATTTTAATACATTACTTTCATGTAACCACAAAAATTTAATGTTAGTGGAGTCATTGATTTTTTTCAAACCATAAGGAACTCGTGAACTCTATTTGCTTGTCATTGTGATATTTGGAATTTGCCAATAGATGCCTCACCTGGTGTAGGCATTAAATGATGTACTGCGGGTGAGCAATTTATGCAGGATTTTTAAAGTCTGTTATGGGATATGTAGCTGATGAGTTGCTAAGTTCACACTATCAAAAGTTGCTGTGCTTTGGTACAATGTCATCCCTAACAGAATAACAGTTGTGAAATCACAAATCCTAGGTTCTTCGCAGACTAGACATGCATTTTTGATTACCATGGACTGATAGTGATTGGTCCTGCCCCCAGTGGATATGTTGCCGTATGTCTAGCTGACTGCAGCAGGTATTCTATCAGTGGGTACCCTACACAGTCAAGTAGTCCATGCATGTTTCCAATCATAATTTGGAGTAGGCCTACCTCAGTGGTTAATGCATAAACTGTATGCTCGTGTACCTACATGTGTCTGCCTTGTGCAGTACTTCAGTAACATGTTTTATTTAAAAGCTTTAACTTTTTTCTACTTATATCTGTTGGTAATATGTAAGAAAAGTGAAAACAGCTGAAACAGGTGTTTTAAAATCATTTTAAGACTGAAAATTGTGGTAGGTCCTACAGAATCTTTAATGTAGTAAGAGACATGCAGCTTAGCTTTATCTTTATTGTAACACCATAGAATGATAGGGTACTCACTGAAAATTTGCAGAGAGCATTGCAAATAGCAAGACAGCATGTTAGTTATTTACCTTGAGCATAGTGGCCACAAGGCATATGATGCACATATTTTGGTGCTTATAAGTCTAGGACACTCAAAGAACCTACATCAAGGCAGTCTGTTAACTTCATGTGCAAGATATCAAGACATAATGTTTGTATTTTCTTTTATGGTTATGTACATAATGTGATGGTGTACAATTTTTAAACTGGATTTATTTGATAGAAATATCTAGGTTTTCTAAAATTATATTTAATTTTTTTTATTTAGTGTATACAAACTAACAATATATTTTATTTAAATAAAGGGTAGTTATAGATTTTTAATGAATATTTTAAGAAATTAATTCATGAAAATGTTAAATTACTGTAGTTTGAGCATGCAGGCTACTGAAACATGTTATATTTTTATTGTTGTTGATAAAATTACATTTTCATCACTCACTCATTGATGCTAGTTGTTTCAGTATCACTGTTGAGCAATATCAGACATTAAAAGGTAAAAGAATANGAGCAATATCAGACATTAAAAGGTAAAAGAATAGTTATAGTAATGTTATATTATTAAAGTCTAACGCCGCATGTCAGGACTCGTTGGCCATCAGGGCGGGCTGGAGAAAGATCGAGGCACTCCTCTAGTGGATGAATTCGAGCATGGATGTTGAGGGGAGGGTGCCACCCAGCATTAACCTGGCTGGGATTGGGAAGTACAGCATCTCAGGGCATGTTGACGCCCGGTATGGCGATTTCACCTTGGTGTCAGTGTGCAGGTTGTATGCATGTAATGGCTCTTACAGCGACTGATAACCTAACTATCTGCTACACTCCCTTGATATAGGCCAGGAAGCACGCATATGCCCTTATGCCGAGACAACAGCAGTGCCTAACACAGGTAAATAATTGAAATTGATACGAGGTTACACTGTACTAGATGTTTAGTAAGCAAACTGTTACAAAACAGATGTAATAACATGCTGCTACATACAATGCCAGGTTATGAACACACACAATGGACCATTATTTACATGGAGCACCAGTTACATGAATAAAAATTAAAACAAAAACCTTCACAGAATTACTAGACTTGCAAGGCACATGAGTAAAGGAAACTTTGAAGTGACTGCGTGAGTGAAGAATAGAGATTTGGGTAGCTCTCAACAGCGAGGTCTTGAGAGCCGAGGCTGCGTGAGTGGACAGCAATCACATTCTGGGTTGCGGAGTCGGCTGCTAAGTCCGTATATGTTTAATTTAAGCTTCCTTTATACCAAGTTGTATCAGGGAGGAAAATGAGAGAGGTGTGGGAGAAGAAACTTAATAAAAATGAATCCGGTTGTTGAAGTTGAATACAGAAGCTACATAATCAGTTAACACAAAGTGAAGAAGTTCTCCCACATGAGCGAGCAGTGCCTCTCTTGCAGTGCCTCTCTTGGGTGCGGTCCGGAACAGACCGGGACGAGGACTGACGTGGTCGGCAACAGGTATTAGCCATGAAAGCCGTTACTGACACAATTTCTCAATTTAAATGTATCACATAATTAGCACTTGGTTGCTGGACATCTTAAAAAAACCTTATTTCAAAATGCAGGGTAGTTGCAGCTAAAATTACTTCATGTCATAAGAAGCAAGCTGTGGTGACTCAAAACCCTGTAATTCAAAAACAAAAATGACTGCTTATATACCCAGACATCAGGACACTTGCAAGAATAGTTATAAAAGTATGGCTTGCTCGGTACATGGCACAGTAGAACACTAGATGTAACAGCGGGAATTACCAGCACCAGTTCATTGTCCTGTCAGCATAAACAATACTAAAGAATCTTTGCAGTCGAGAGTGCATTCAACCAAAGAAGGAGCATTACAAATTAGCATGCAAAACAACCACCACTTGCGGGATACTACACCATATTTTCTATTACTGCCTTCACCACCACACAACACAAATCACTGTCCAATGTGGAATCTCTCTAACTGGCAAAATACACTGCACTGATTTTATTTTGTCTTGTAAGTTATTATAATGTTTTTTCTTTGTATGTTTTGATTTATTCGTTATTTGTGTTGTATGTATATATTGTATTGTATTGACTTATTCCATGTCCTCTGAGCTGTGCTGGCTCACATGGAAGCCACGGAATGTAATAAATAAATAAATTTTAATAGAAGATTCCACCCACTTTGTTTATATAAACAATATTTTCTGTTATGTCAAATCACCAGCTTGTCATATGCTATTTACACTACCTCAACAACACTGATACAGTATACTTTATTTCAGTCATGCCTGGAATGGCAGTGGTATCGTTGCCTGGAATGGCAACGGTATCATTTTGGACACTGGTCTCTTTAGATCACCAGTAGCGCAGAGGTCATTGAAGAAGGCAGTAAATGGTTGTGAATTCAGGACACCTTTGCAAATCATGTTTGTCCTTGTATTTTACACAACCATGGTCTGCCTGAGTGGCATTGTGCAGTTTTGACGTACTCCTATAAAGTACAGTCCTAGAGGTAGTTGCGACTTGATTTTTATTCTTGCCTACCCCAGTTGGAGACAAGGCAGAAGTTCAGTTTTCCAAAAAACTGTGTCAACTGTGCAAATGTGGGTAATTGCTCAGTCATTAGTGACAACTGTCTTTTTGAATCGCTGTCAAGTTTTTCTGTTACAAAAAAAAACAAGTGACAAATCCCAATATTTAATTGGCTGTTCAAGAACCTTTAATAATCTGGAACACTCCACCATATTGTCCAATAACCTGTGCAGCATTACAACAGATTCACACTGCACCACTGGCTGTGAAAAAAGTTCTTTCATAGTTGAATCAACCAACTCACGTTTATTTCCATATCTAACATTCAATATTGCATATGCTTCACTGTAATTAGCACTGCTTACCGATATGGCTTTCATTACTGGTGCTGCTTCACTTAGCAACAAACCCTTAAATACTGCAGTTTTTGTGCATTAGTTAAGATTTTGTTTTTATAAATGGCAGCTTCAAACNTTAGCAACAAACCCTTAAATACTGCAGTTTTTGTGCATTAGTTAAGATTTTGTTTTTATAAATGGCAGCTTCAAACAAATCTTTAAATTATAACCACTGTTAAAGATTCTTTTCAAAAAGTGACAGCTGTAATTTTGGTAACTTAACCTCACATATGCCATTACTATTACCTGCTGCTTTATCACAATAATTTTTCCTTATTTCCATGAACACTGATTAAACAAGCAGTATTGTTAAACACTCTAGAGTTTTGCCTAGATATGCTTCATGACCACGTTCATGTCCTCAAGAGGCAACTTTTGAGGGCATAATAATTCGGACCGGTCAGTACCATCAAATAACCTCCCCCCCNGCCCCCTCTACACATGTATGTTACGTTCCCGTGTGTGTGTGTGCGGCTAGTGTTGTACTAAGCTAGGCATATTTTTACGAGTGTGCAACCACTTTCCATTCCTATTAAATGAACCTGAACACGAAGCTTTTAATGTTATATATAGTCATTCAGGCATGGCTACCCACACTCCTCCTCGGGTGAAAGTGGACTCGCCCAGCTCGAGCCACCCAATGCCACCCTATAATACTCAAACTTGAGGGTGTAAATTATTTTAATAATCTCTTTTATTTAGTGTTAATTATGTTTCAAACCAAATTGATAAAGCAACNCTTGAGGGTGTAAATTATTTTAATAATCTCTTTTATTTAGTGTTAATTATGTTTCAAACCAAATTGATAAAGCAACGGACTGAGACAGACAGCTCCAAAGTCTTTTCAAATCACGTTGAACAATAAATGTATTGCCAATACCTTTGTCTTTTTCCTATAATTTGTTTATTTAAATCAAATAGCAAGTGCATAAATGTGGTGTAATTAAGGGTTATGATATGTTAGTGTAAATGTTTCTTTTATTATTAGTGTTTTGTATTTCCTTGTGTCTCTCACGTGCTTTTGGGCTGAGCTCTTAGCGGGGCTCCGCCATTTTCTTCAGTTGGTCAAGCGTCCTTTGTGCCCCTGCGCCTTCACCATTTGTACCATTCACCACATACTTCGATGGTCATTTATCTTGTATGGAACCTTAAATTAACTTTTGTCACCCAGAGATAGTACCACCCCCCATGTCCTGCCAGCTCAAAATTGGCGGGACCATGTCAATCATGTAATTGTTCCATCGGCCGTGTGCTTTTTATTTCTGTGCAGGTTGCCAGTGCGCCAAAGCCATTGGGATGGTGTAATTGCCTCTCAGAAGGGTTTACCGCAGTGATTAAAGTCTACCTTCGAAAATTATGTTTTATTTCACTGCCATGTAATTTTTCATCCTCTACCCACTCAACTACTGCACCTCACAAGTGACATAATTTTTGGACACCTAAGTTTTGTTGAAATTTGAGATGGCCGTAACAATCTACCCAGAAATTAGCAGCGTATGAGGGTGCCTACATCCTCATTAGGCAGACATACGGATTAATCCTTCAACAATACGTCGTCAGCGCGGGGTGAGTCCAGGAGCAATTATGCTGTCATACAGCTCAACCGAGCTGGCGCCCTTATTATAGAAATTCCACTAAACCAAACTTTCTTAAACCTATCACTGCAGATTTTCATTACCACTACTCACTCCTGAGCCCACAACAACCCGTTAAATGTTACCTTTCCGTGTGGCTATTTTCTGCCTGAAACCCTAATCACGCATTGTCTTACCCTTTTTACCACCTGTTAAATGGCTTGCTCAAGCATGTAGCTATTTCCGTTCCAAAAAATTAAAACTAATTTTCCTGCTTTACCAGCCTGAAAACCCAATTACCTTCCTGTATGCCTAACCTGGAGATGTACCAATCCTCGTTGATGCAAGTGCAATTTTCTTTTACATGTCAAAATTCTGTAACCTTTTTGCCAAATTCAAGTTCCTGGCAATTTGTCCTTTAAACTTTCCTTTCCACGCCAGAAGAGGGCCGTGCCAGCATGAACTACGTAGAAATTCGCATCAGCGCGGGAAAATTCACCAGCAACATAACGATCATCAGCCAGCCACATAATTGTTGAGCTATGCAGCGAAGAAGCCGGCCACGGAATCTTCTGCCGCCATTTTGTGGAGAAACATCTAACCACTCTCTCTCACCTCTGAGCGAGACAGGGAGGAGGCAGTCAACAGCGTGTGTGGTGTGCATGCGTGGTGATGCCACCCCTCCATCCGCTCGGATGGTTTACCCCTCCTGCACATAGCATAGGGGACGCAGCCGTGGGCCACGTGGTCCATTGCCCCGGCAAATATCAGCTGGCCAATATGGAATTTCCCTACCAATTGCGACGTAACAGCGGGCACACCCAATCGGATTGTGGAACGTTTGTACTTGATGTATGTGCCCACTACCAGACCCAGATCCATTCACTCTAGTGCAACTGAGATCTAGCATCTTTTAGTGTGCCAATTCCATGGAAGCCCAGCGACTGCGTGAGGACAGTGACAAGATAAACAATGAACTCTGTTCTGAGTTAGTGGCGCGTACCACCGCGGGCCGACTAGCCGATTTGTGTGAACGCTCGGTAAGACCTCACCAGGCCCAGGGTACCATTGACCCTGTCCGCGACGCAACATGCTGCAATTGTGCTGGACTGAACAAATCGCCACCAACCCCGACTAAGTTCCGTAGAACTGTGCGGAAATGAAGCAACATGCGTTGGTGTGACGGACTTTCCCAGACCACCCTTGCATACGCTCTGTGCCATCTTTCAGTTCCCTGCAAACACGCAGCCATGTAATTCTCGAAGCGCAGAAACCTGACAAACTCCTCTCAACATTCGCTATGCAGAAAATCAACCTCGTGTAGACATATCATCCACAGATGTCAACCAAAAAAGTGCTCGAGGTGGTAACCAGTACAGTACAACCAGAATTCCGTGGCGCTCTCGCACCGCTTATTCACTACCCAGTGGATGACTATGAGGTTGCTAGTGATCCTAGAACAGACATCGGTGATACGACCTGCCCAATTGTGCAATGATTCCGGGCCACCGTGCTGGTACTGCGAGAGTGACACAAAAATGGGGTCTGGTGAGGGAGACTGAGGATAAATATTCAGACCAACCTAACAAAAATGGCGAAGCCTCAAACCCCAGTGATGTGTGTGTTCCGAGGAAGAAAGAACAGCGTGACTGCAAACACGTTCCGGACATGGTCCACCACCTTTCACCTGTCGATACTGTGATGGCCAGCGCATGCACTGGCATGATGAGTGTGCAAACCGCGCTACAAAGCTGCATGATGGAAAGATGGAAAACAACAGTTGCCAGGAAACGAATGAGCGGGGTATTGTGGTTGAATGTCACCTTCCCCCAGGGTAAGCAACAGTGAACCTGGACAGACTCTGAAACAAATTCTCATTGCACAAATCTGCAGCAGTAAAAATCAAGTGATCTGTATTCCTGTTTCATTTAACAATAAACAGTGCCACGCTGAGATAGACACTGCTGCGTCACATAATTTTGTTTGTGTGAATTTAGTGGACATGAGTAAAATAAAACCAACAAATCAAACAGTACAACTTGCAACTACCCCCTCACTGGTGAAACAATATGCAAAATAACCATAACAGTGCGTATTAGGGACATTGACACAACAACAGCTTTCGTTTCTAGTGACGTGTGAGAGAATGCAATTTTAGGAATACCGTAGCTCACTGAGCAGAACACAGAGGGAGAACCAGCTGCCAGACGAATTCACTTCGGACAATAGAAACGCAGGACTGTGTATAATTTAGATCCACGGAATACAAGTGCAATCTCGGACGTGCAGCTATACAATCTCAACCACGCNATCCACGGAATACAAGTGCAATCTCGGACGTGCAGCTATACAATCTCAACCACGCTGTACCGGCTGAGTACTGTGACATAATCCAGCACCTGCTAAATGAACGCTGTAATGTTTTCGCCGCTGCCGACCCCCTGTGTTGCACCAATGTGGCAGAACATTGTATCTCTCTCATGCAGTCTAAACCAGTATACACTGCACCGCATCATTATGGAGTGAATTCAAGAAATGCTGGATCAAGGAATTCTTGAACCGTCTAACTGTGCCTACAATTCTGCAATCACCCTAGTTCCGAAAAAGGGACAGGACCTGGAGATTTTTCATAGACTTCCGGCCCCTCAACCTCATTACAGAAAATGCACCGCCTCCGTTTATCAATGTCAAGGACGTACTCAACAGTCTGGGTCGTGCAAAGGTCCTAATTTCGCTTGACCTCCGCAGCGGCTACTGACATTCTCTCACACGTCACTAGAAACGAAAGCTGTTGTTGTGTCAATGTCCCTAATACGCACTGTTATGGTTATTTNACATTCTCTCACACGTCACTAGAAACGAAAGCTGTTGTTGTGTCAATGTCCCTAATACGCACTGTTATGGTTATTTTGCATATTGTTTCACCAGTGAGGGGGTAGTTGCAAGTTGTACTGTTTGATTTGTTGGTTTTATTTTACTCATGTCCACTAAATTCACACAAACAAAATTATGTGACGCAGCAGTGTCTATCTCAGCGTGGCACTGTTTATTGTTTAAAGAAACAGGAATACAGATCATTTGATTTTTACTGCTGCACATTTGTGCAACATTATATGCCCCACCCCTTCTGGAGGCTGTTCGTCTGCTGCAGCTCGATGACCCCACTGCACAGCTAGTGGCAGCAGATCGGTGGACGTGTCCCTTGCCAAGGTCACAGGTGGTATGGGCCTGTGGAGTGGAGCTGGAGAAGTGGGCAGCTGCCTCAGCCTGACACAGCTGCTGAGGCCCTCGCATGCCTTGCAAAATGCACGTGGTGGACGTCGGAGATGTTTGGAACGCCGGAGGGGCGTGGAGCCACCCTCTGACTCGGTCTCATCGCTGCTGCTGCTGGATGTGCAGTGAGACCTGCGGCGCGGTAGCACAAGACGCTGGGCATCCCCAAAATGCTGGGTAAGTGTGCCCACCGCTAGCTCGTTCAAGGCCTCACTCACTGAAGTGGACATCAGGCTTCCGGTGGCATCACGGCACTGTTGGGCAGGGGAAGCACTTGCGGGATTGTGGCCCTGGCAAACTTTGCTGGTAATGGGCCTTAGTATTTCTTCTGCTGTTTGCATGCATGCTGTAGTGCCTGCCCTAGGCGGTGCCTGTGGGCTTCACTGCTCTCTGGATTGCTAGCCTGCCCAGCTCGAGCCACCCAATGCCACCCTACAATACTCAAATTTGAGGGTGTAAATTATTTTAATAATCTGTTTTATTCAGTGTAAGTTATGTTTGAAACCAAATGGATAAAGCAATGGACTGAGACAGACAGCTCCAAAGCCTTTTCAAAACACGTTGTGCAATAAATGTAATGCCATACATTTTTCAAAATGTTCGAATGTTGTGTAATTAAGGGTTATGATTTGTCATTGTAATCGTATTTTGTATTTTCTTGTATCTCTCGTGTGCTTTTGGGCTAAGCTCTTGGCGGGGCTCCGCAATTTTCTTCAGTTTGTCGCTAGTGCTTACTGGTGGGTGGTCAAGCTTCGCCTGCCCCTGGGCCTTCACAATTTGTACCAATCGCCACGTACTTCAATAGTCATTTATCTTGTATGGAACCCTAAATTAACTTTTGTCACCCATAGGCAGCACCACACCCTATGTCCCGCCAGCGCAAAGCGGCGGGACCGTGTCAATCATGTAATTGTTCCATCGGCTGTGTGCCTTTTATTTCTGTGCAGTTTGCCAACGCGCCAAAGCTGTTGGACTAGTGTAATTGCCTCTCAGGAGGATTTATTGCAGTGATTAAAATCTACCTTCAAGAATGGTGTTTTATTTCACTGCCGGCTGCTTCAGGGCCACGTAATTTTGGCTCCTCTATCCACTCAACTATTGCACCCCTCAAGTGACGTGATTGTTGTGCACATAAGTTCTGTCGGCATGTGAGATGGCCGTAACAATCTCATCCAGAAATTAGCGGCGTATCAGGTCGTCTACATCCTCATTAGGCAGGCATACTGGATTAATCCTTCAACAATACCTCGTCATCTGAGTCCAGGAGCAGCCACGTGGATGAACAGCTCGCCCCTAGAGAAGAATCTCACCACTCAACCGAGCTGGTGCCTTTTTTTTTTTTTTTAATTCCACTAAACCAACTTTTCTTAAACCTACCACCGTAGATTCTCATTTCCGTTACCTGCTCCTGAGCCCACGACAGCCCATTAAAATTATCACAGCTGATTACACACATCCACAACTCGGAGTACCAAAAAATATTCTGTGAATTCTCTGTGGTTGAGAGTGACTTCAACTAAAGGAGGAACATTACTAATTAGGACGCAAAACAAACATCACTTAGTGGATATCACTCCATCTTAAATACTACTACCTTTCCTCCACCAACACAAATTACTATCTAATATGGCATGTCTCTAACTGGTAAAATACACTGCATATCAAAAACCCTGATCCAAGCACCCCGTTATGCAATTAGAAAATTGATGTTCTGAATTTAGATAATACGTTTAGCCCATGGCAGTCCTGTACATAACGTAATTTCTTATGTGAAAAAATATTGGTCTTGCTGCACTACACTATGAGTGGGATGTAATGACCATTATCTAGACACTTTTACTTAGTACTGAATGTAATGTTTCTGATCACTCACTGGCTTCTATCAATTGTAAGACTCTTTCTTTATACTGCACTATGCATTTTCACAACAGATGGTCAGTTGATGCTAGTGGTGTCTGCCATTTTTGTGTGTTATGGCCTGTTATGGCCATCGCCTCCTCACAGTGTAGTCAACTGGTCATGCAGTCGGGTGGTGTGATGCACAGAGCATTCCCCAGCTGCATCCTTTATGTGTCTCATGCGTTAGGTTCAGGCTGATCTGACTGGGAGGTACAACAACAACCCTTTTTTTAAAACATGATATATCTAACCATATTTTCTGCTAGTTACATAATGCAGCATACCAGTTTGCATTTTTTCTGTGGTAATTATTAAGTTTAGGGGCTTTTCTGAAATCCCCCCCCCCCCAAAAGTGGTATATTTCCACTCTACTAATCACGTAGAACACGAATATACTAGGGGCATTAACGTACGACGAATTTCCTAACATGTACCCACCTAACCTAACAGAACCTAACTCCACGATGGGTGAATCACTATTTTACGTTTTTAAACTAACCTAGGATTGTACGGCTCTAAACTAAC
This sequence comes from Clitarchus hookeri, assembly GCA_002778355.1. Lineage (NCBI taxonomy): Eukaryota > Metazoa > Arthropoda > Insecta > Phasmatodea > Phasmatidae > Clitarchus > Clitarchus hookeri. The sequence goes on along the minus strand of NQII01014378.1, from coordinate 10,365 downwards.
CTAGGATTGTAAGGTTGTACAGTAATATAAGATTATACAATATTAAAAAAATCTCCGATCAACACCCTACAATCACAGACTACATGGGAACCCTATAATCCTACGATCACAGACTAGATGGGAACCCTATAATCCTACGTTATTTTAAATAACTGCAATCCTAGGTTAGTTTAAAAATGTGATTCACCCATCGTGGGGTTAGGTACTCAATAGTGATTCACCCATCGTGGGGTTAGGTTCTGTTCGGTTAGGTGGGCACATATTATACAATTAGTCATACGTTAATGACGCTACTATAGTCGTGTTCTGCGTTACCTACCAATAATCCTAGGTTAGTTGAGAACGAATGTGAAATTGTGGGGTAAAAAGTCCGGAAAAACCTTGTTTGAATTACGTAATATAACTACTTTTGCACTTTAAGCTACCTGTTAGGATTTTTGGGTTTCACACTAAACTACGAATTTAGGATTTTAGGGATTTAAAGGAGCCGTATAACACACTAAAATAATATCAATTTCCTGACCAATGTAGGCGGGTGGTACATACATCTGTCAACGGCCAATTCAACCACAATTTACTCAATGAAATTACAATCTTCCACAAAGCGCCACATACGCACATATAACACACTGAAACACTCGTTTACAGCCGAATATATACACAGAAGCACTCGTTAATAAGCTAATATAACGCAGAAACGTAGTCTTGCTTGCTTTCTTCGTTTTNTTTACTCAATGAAATTACAATCTTCCACAAAGCGCCACATACGCACATATAACACACTGAAACACTCGTTTACAGCAGAATATATACACAGAAGCACTCGTTAATAAGCTAATATAACGCAGAAACGTAGTCTTGCTTGCTTTCTTCGTTTTNAGAATATATACACAGAAGCACTCGTTAATAAGCTAATATAACGCAGAAACGTAGTCTTGCTTGCTTTCTTCGTTTTAAATCATACGGAGCAACACCTAACTCAATACGACCCGCACCTATAGCCACACACTGGCATACTAACGTATGACCCTTGATGACATATGCGCCCGCTAGATTGCGTGAAATATGCAATGTGCAGCCATTATTAATGGCGGTAGGTGTTAATAGACGTAAACATCAAATTTCGCAATTTCTTTAAATATGTTCTATTTATTTTAACATTACGCCGTCTTGAATATGAACAAGATAAGCTGTGCAGAACCCGTTAATGCAACTTTTGTTGGTCTAGGACGTTTCNTTACGCCGTCTTGAATATGAACAAGATAAGCTGTGCAGAACCCGTTAATGCAACTTTTGTTGGTCTAGGACGTTTCATTCACAAACGTAAACAAACTGTCTAGAACAATCATTTTGCAATTTTGTTCAATTTTTAAAAATATGTTTTACTTATTTTAAAACTACGCCCCTAGTATATTAGTGTTCTACGTGATTAGTAGAATGGAAATATACCGCTTTTTGGGGGGGGTTTTTTTTTTTACAGAAAAGCCCCTAAACTTAATAATTACCTTTTCTGTTTCTTATATAACTGTCTCATAAGTATCGTATCCCAGGCTTCTGGGTTTGAGTGACATCACAGTTATAAGTTTATGCTAAAATTGGCATCTTCGGGACTGATGTCGCCTCCACGCACCATACTTAGATTGTGTTAGAGTGATGACGACAGCTACATACATAAGGTCAACTGCGTCTTGCGATAAACTCTAGTTATACTATGGCTGGTCTGCTCAAACCCAGAAGCTTAAATAAGAAGATAGCAACTGTGAAACCCTGCAACATGTATGCCTCATGAGAAGTTTCATGTTAATTTTGCTGATAATCACTTGGTCATTTAGTGAGCCATGCTAAGGTGCATGTACACTTGTACAAAATTTGTATTTATTTTATAAGAAGGTTTACATTATTCAACTGTGAATTTTTAAAATTTATGTTATATTTTATTTGATTACAGTCCTGAAGCACAGGGTGTGGTAACTGGATGCATTTTCCTCATCACACTCTTCCTATTCATCCCAGTTCCATTTAATCAACATATCACGGGGAATCAGTACGTCAATTTGACTGATAATGAGGTAAAATACCAGGCATATTCTAGTTTGTAATAGAAGTAAATATGTGTGTATATATTTTTTTACTATGCATTGTCATTTTTGTTAATAGTACAAAACAGTTTTAATTCAATTAGAAAAATAATTGTAGTAAATTATAGAAAATAGTTACTTCTTAGGGGCGTACAGTAGAACCCGTTTATAAGGTTCCCGTTTAAAGGGTTTTCCCGCCTATAATGCACGATTTTTCTAGTCCTGAATGTTTCTCCATAAGAACAATAACAAACATTCCCGGAAATAAGGTTTTCATTTTCCGGCGAATAATGCACATTGTGAAGGAAGCACACTGGGAAAGGAAAACTTCAATGGAAAAGATGCTCAACTTACACTGCTTTTCAGACAAAGTTGTAGTTTTTATCCCAAGCTCCACCCTGCTGAGATAATCTACCAGCTTGACATTGACGAGGGTCAGTCGGCCTGCAAAGGG
>NQII01014377.1:0-11312 GCA_002778355.1 Clitarchus hookeri | reverse complement strand
TTTTTTTTCCGAGCCACTGTGCCGGAAAACGGTTTAGCGGAAAGTTTTTAGAGATTATTATCACGCCCTCCCGGCGGTAAGCGCATTGCGAATTTATTGCGAAAATAATTCCGACCCCTAAGCAGATAAGCGTGTTCTAAAAAATTTATCTTGTTCTTGTTTCAATTACATTTTCCCCTCCCTGACTCTTGACAGTTTTGAATAATCACGGCTCTTCGTATTGACAATACAAAACCGAAATCTTTCCACCTCTGAACAAATTTGTTGTGAACCTCGCCCACATCCCGAGATTGTTCGTTAAACAAAGCAGAAAACATACAATTTTAAATTTTATTTTCGTTGTACTTCTGTATTGCTACATAACTTGATATCTAAACAAATGTATTTAACAGTCTTTCATCGCGTACTTCATGCGCCTCTACAATACCGAGCGGTCAACACGGAGATCGAGAAATCAGCCGCTATTGTGTGGGGTTACTGACGTATTTAGGTTCGCTGTAATTACACAGGAGTTCTGTATTCTGTCACTTTGGGCTACGCACAGAACAAAAGTTCTACATTGTAAGTTGCAATTCACATGAACTGAATAATAACCACGTTGCAGTGGCAGAAGCTAATGAATGATTCACAACGACTCGAGTACACACACATAAAAAGAAAAAAAAAAGGGGGAGGGGGGTACGGGAGAGACAGAGATAAAGATATATATGTGTGTGTATTGAAGCATACTGGTTATATAAATCCTCGAATAATTTTTGTATTTACTAATGGATCGCGTAGCAACCAATACATTGATTTTTGGTGAAGAAGATTTCTGCAATAAATTTTGATTTTGTATGAACACATAATTAAATTACTTTTTTATTCGGGGCGTACATTAAAATTTGTTGTACTTGGTCCTGACATATTATGTTATAATTACCAATTCTTGTATATTGATTAGACTACGACTTTAATTATATATATAGCACAAGCTTACTTGCAAGAGTAAAACCTTCAAAGAATAAAATAACGTTAATTCCTACTAAATATCCTCTTAACGATTGACATCACAATACAATTTCCCATGGCAGGGAATTACATCAATTTCTATGATTTATTAATATATCTTCTGAAAAGGCTGGTTTATTTTTTATATTTAAGTAATACGGAGAACATTAGTAGCTGATGCTAATGTAAAAGTCGTATACCAAGGCTGAAGTAAACTGCCATAATACGTATATAATTTTTAATTTCATGCGTTTTTTCTAACATGCATACAAAGTTATAAACACATTTAAAATGTGCAACACTTTTTTTAGTATTTTGTTGAAATGCTTTGGTGACTTGTTTACCAGTTTTTCTGAAAAAGCACAAATAATTTAATGTGTTTGTTAAGTAATATGTTTCTGTCAATAATAGCTGCCTGCTGTTTTCAAAACGCGTAAAGGTGTAAAATTTGCCATTAAATATATTAAGCAGAAAAAGCTTTGCCATTAATTAAATGGGACGAGCTCATAAACATTTCATATTTCACCGAGCAAGTTTTGAATTCAATGCATTTTGCAATTCCACAAGAAGCAGAACAAACAGACATTTTAATGAAATTGAAATTCCCTTGCTCGATTAAAACATGTGGTATATTTTGTTTGTTCTGGAAACAAAAATGAGATAGAATAGTTAATTTAAGATTTTTACTCTTGAAAATGTTTTACTTAGCTTTACGTTTGACACGCACGGCCAACGACGCAGTGCACGTGTACTCTAACGCAGTTTAGTTGCGAATATCAGCCCATGAAACATTCCAAAGACCCTCATTTTGTAACTCGACCTCTCAATGGAGACTTATTCGTCTTTCCGAACATGAAAATCTACGTATTTAGCATTTCTAAATTCCTAGAGATTAACCCATTAATATCGCATCTCCAAAATATTTGGCTAATACTACTATCAATAAAATCTATATTATAAAGTGACAATTAGTTTCCGAATTATCTTGTTTGTTAACGCTTTCTATGACGAGCTCGTTTTACATGTATGTCATGGAGTATTTATTTGTTTTACGTTAATACACTCACTTACAAAAAAAATGGATTACCATGAACGAATAGTGCGAGTGAAACGAAGGTTGCCACACAGTATCGTCATAGTGCGACAGGTATCTCATTTGCGTTTAATTCTGCTTGTTTGCGTGGGTATGTCACTAGGGGTCGTACACGTTCCTCCATTATTCATAGCTGCAAGACACTGAATGAGGACTTGGCAGCAGTGTAAGAAGTGTAAGAGACAGACCGAAGTTCAGAGAACATGCAGCGTTCCTCAACGGCACATTCGACAAGCCTTTGCCCATCTGGGCGAGTCTTAGAGAGGCCGTATCTTCAGCCTCCGAGAAAGAGAGGTCGGACGTTTCGGCGCGCTGCTCGCCAATTATACGGCGCCGTCAGAGCCAACGCGTTACGTTTGTTAGCGCCATCTACATCTGCGGTTAGTGGTGCACTCTTTGCTCGACTCGGATCCCCTCCTTCGTTCTCCCTGCTCTCCCTCCCTTCCGTTCCCATTCCACCACGCGTGCGTTTTAATTTGTGATTGACGATGGTAGTTTATATAAGGCCTTACACGACCAGGCTCGCCCTACTTTAACGCCTTCTTTAACGCCTACTTAGACGTATGTTCTCCTTTGGATCGCCTGCACTTAATCTCATCTAGCTAAGCTGAATTCAACGACAACTATGTTCAGCTGACAACTTTACCTGTCATTGATTGAGAGCGATGGGGCATTTTAACGGTGAGTTGTGGGATACGTCGATATCTTTGCGGTAGCGTTTTAAATGTTTTGGTAATTTTTTGGTGCAGCATGTGTGTGTAGTTGCTTGGGCATGAAGTAATGATATCAGTTTCTAAATTTGGTTTTGGCCGCCCATCTAAATTCTGTTTCAGTTTAACTATGGTGTCACGTCTGCTGTGCCTCTTGTTTCTAACGTGTCGTGATTGTCTATGTTCACCGCCCAAGTTCAATTAATGTTTATAATGTTTCTGTTCTTTCCCACGACTGAATCGTTTGGGCGTCATTTTAATTTTCTATAGTGTTGTAGAGCTTTTTTTTTTTTAACAGTAGGATCTCTAGAGGCTCTTAGTAAGACTGCCTGCCACTGTAACTTTTTTTTATTGTGAATTTTAGAATAGAGTTTGATAGGATTGTAGGCATAAATAATATATTTTAAAAGTATCGTTTAGTGATTTAATTCCTTGATAATGATAATTAATTTTGGTGCAGCTTGTATTGGATCCGATGAAAATTTTGCATAACTCAAAGGTATCTGGTGCTCCGAAAATGGGTTGTATTTTTAACGAGTTGTATCGTACTGAATAATTTTTTGCTGTTTGTAATGGAGCTAGCTAAAAATTACCTATGGCTGTGAGATCAACTAATCAACTAGAATTTTTGTTGTTTGGTAATGATTCAGCAGCATTGTACTAAAATATAATACAATGTTATTAAATCTGATTCAGTGTTGTTGTAATTATTTGTGATTCGTCACGAATGAATTGTGCGCTTCTCCGCGTCTCAACTTTCTATACTCCTGCTTTGTTTGTTTGTTGCATGAAATGGCTGAGGTGGGTTTTCTATGTATGTTTAAAAAAGAATGACTGACCTGTTTGTGCGAGCTCGGGTAGGAGGCTGACGAGTCCGCGACAGTGGCCGAGTTGCGTCGGGCCCTGGTGGACTCTCGGCGTCAGCGGTGTTCAATGGTGTTGTCCTCTCGGCGTGCGGCTCCGGCGAGTGTCACCAACCACCCACCCAACATTGACAAGCTATTCGTGTCAGCTATCCAAAATATCCCTCCCTTAAGATCCTTGGATCCCGCCAGTATTTTACGTTTCTTTATAGCAGCCAGTAAAGTAGGAAGTTTATTTCTTTGTCCCGAAGATGCTCTTTCAAAATTTATTGCCAATAATGGTGAGTGTTTTATATGACAATTGCTCCGTGAAGAAATCACGTCACATGATGGAGGTATGTTTCCAGGCTTTAAGTGTAGGTTATTAGAGGTCTTGTTTCCCCCTCGCGTGAAGCGAAACTGCGAAATGGAGTTTGTGTATAGTTATCAATTTGTGGTTATCAAGATGCTCTGTATTTGAAACTGAGTGAACGGTAACTAATTAATGTGATTTTAGACAACTTGGCTCCGCATGTGCGCGCGCATTGCACCTTCGTTTCAGCCTCTCATAATTTCCGTGAGTTACGTCAACTGACAATTGAAGTGCAGGGTCGTTTAATAGCAACAAGTGAATACCGTGTGTGTTTTCCAACGATGGTTCAAGCAGGCCGAGGTAATGACAGCGCGTCTTTCGGGCGTGTTTCCACTCTACAGGTTATCGAGTAGTGCGGTGCGGAAATTGTGCGGTCCAGAAGCACGTGTCTAGAGAGTGTAAGCAGGGTCGGAGTGCTGTGTCAGAAAGAAAGTGTTTGATGTGCAGTGAGGTTGGACACCTACGCAGGGCTTTTACTAGGGCGGGAAACGGGCTTTGGCTGAAATTAAGTGTGGATTTTCCGGTCTGGCAAAAATAAAGATACCACGCACCATAATAAAGTGTTCCGTTGCGATTTATTGTGGCGATAATAATTTCCCTGCTTTATATGACACGGAGGCCGCACGTTGTGTTATGAACTCCAACCTATTGAACATGCTTGTGGATCTTAATATTGCTTCTAAAAGACGTGCAAGGTGCTTGGGAAAAAAGCGTTTGTGTGTAGGAAGTGGGGAGGTCATAATGAGTAATTTGGTTGTGCCCTTGCACTTGAAAACCGGACGATTTTCATGTACCTTTCTTTTTGGTGTTTGCAGGCCTTAATCATGATATAATAATTTTACGCCTTCAGTTATAAGAGAGAGTGAGGGCGTCTCTTAAGATGAATGCTATTTATCATTTGGCATCTCTCCAAATATCCGGAATGCCCTGCAGGTTGAAGTTATTCCAGAAATATGGTAATCTTTGGATGACACAACAAATGGTTTTTCCGAGGTGTTTCAAAGTCGGCTGGAACAATTGCGTAAGGAGTTTAGTGACCTCGTTATTTTTAAAATAGGGAAATATGACGTTCTGCCGTACAAATTCCCCATATGGACGATATCCCGATACGTCATAGGCACTTCAATTCCCTCCCCTCCCCCCATCACAGATGCATGCTGTTAGAGAAATTATTGATAAGAAGTTGGAAACTGGTGTTATTGTCCCATCGAATTCTGACTACTGTTATCCAGGCTTTATAGTGCGTAAAAGGGATAGTAACAAATATCGATTTGTTGTCAATCATTCTCTTGTAAATAAAAAAATTCACAAGGATCCGTTTCCGTTGCCAGCGATTGATTGCGCTCTGAGATTTAAATAACAGTTCCCACCAATGTTTGTTTGACTCTGCTTGCAGAAAGTATACTGTCTTTAGCACACCGTTGAGTCAGTTTCAATTTACGCGCATTTCCATGAGCTCAAATTTTGGAAGTCTAGTTTCGGCTACGGTTTTTGGATTTTGAATTGTCAGAATTTAAATTTAAATTTGTCTTCAATTATAAAGGCTATATAATAGATTGCAGCGATGATTTGGAGTCCCATCTTTCCCATCTACGTCAGGTTTTTTTAAAATTTGTGAGTTAGGGTTGACGGTTAATCCCGACAAGGTGACTTTAGGGTCTAGTAATGTTAGATTTTTGGGTTACCTGCTTCATGAAGGTCAATTGATTATTTATCTGGATCGTGTTGCTCCCATTTATAATTTTCCGCACCAAAGACACTTAAAGGGAGTTCAGGAATTTTTGGGTCTTCTAGGTTACTACTCCCGGTTCATAGAACATTTTTCTGAATAGGCAGTACCCTTGAAATATTTAAAGAAGAAGGGAGTAAAATTTTTCTGTGGCCAGGAGCAAGAACTAGAGTTCTCTGTGTTTAAGCAGAAACTGTCATTCCCTCCGGTATTTCACCTACCGGACTTTTCTCGTCGGTTCGTTGAGCAGGGTGATACGTCATAGCTTGTCTTAGGCTTTGTCTTTAGTCAAAGATCGGATTAAGGTTTATCCCCTATTGCTTTTGCCAGCCGTAACCTCGCCGAGCTAGAACGTAAATTGGGAATCTACGAGAAGTAACCATTGGCTTGTATTTATGGGTTGGAAAAGTTCGCTTCGTACATATGACATGAAGAGTGTGATATATAAATGTATATATTTAATGATAATCAGACGCTTGGCTGGGTTTTGAACTACCCACAGCAGTTGGGAAAATTAGGTTGATGCGATCTACGTTTATCGAATTCCGTTGCAATGTTTATCATATTCGTGGATCCGACAATCATGTGCTTTTTCGAAGCATCTTTGGTGCACTTTGGAAGATTTATGATCCTGTGGAGTTCGATGATGAAAAGTATCTTGATACTGAAGCCTCTTTGAGCCTTATACAAGACTTTCCCGAATTTTTCGTTATGCAGTGTCTGGTTTAGGCGAGCTATTTATAATGCACACAGGTTATAACTGATCTAAGTTACAGTGTGGTGCTTCCTTATGTCGAATGAATTGGCATTTTGTACTTCACCGGAAAAAATGGGCGTGTATGTAAGATTGTCATTTCGGAGTCATTAAGGCCCATGGTGCTTTAATATTTTGGCAATTGGATTTTCGGCGGTCATTTTGGCGTCAGTAAAACCTTCAATAAGATAGCGGTTCAGTTTACCTAGCCAACTTTAAAGATCGATGTTTCTGAATTTGTAAGTTCTTGCGAATTGCGTCAAAATTGTAAACATACTCAGCGAACCAATGTCGGGCAGGGTGTGAAGCAGTTACCTCAGGCTCTCTGGAGTGTACNGGTGTGAAGCAGTTACTTCAGGCTCTCTGGAGTGTAGTACACTTGGACATTTTTGGACATTTGATATTATCTAAAAAGGGTAATATGTATGCATTTTGATTTTACTCGATACGTAAGTTTGTAATGGTATTGTTAATCCGTAACATTGAGACTTCTTCCATTGTTAGAGCTCTTACCGAACAGGTCTGGAGAATTTTTTGTGCTCCGGTGGAAATAGTCACTGATCTACATATTTCACTTCCAACATCTTTAGTAATGTGTGTTTTCGCTGGGAAGTTAAAACCTTACAATTCAAGTCCTTATTAGCCTTAAGGGAACCAGGTGGAAAGGTTCAATAAAAATCTGAAGGCCTGTTTGACGATTTTTTTACAGTCACGACCATACTAAGTGTGATCACGACCTATACTTCATCAATTTAGAGTTCAATAGTGCACTCCATGATTCCGCGGGATTTCCTCCTTCTCTCCCTTTTCTTGGCCGTCACCTTCAATATCCCATGTTTAATATTTGGAATATTCCTCCCTTTCCGTCTCCTCTTGGCGATCCTGACCGTGACCGCATGATGGAGAAGATATATCGTAGGCTCGAGGCTACAAAGCTGCAGGTTGTTGTTAAAATGGACCAAAGTAGATTGCCAGTAGCTTAAAAAGTAGTGGACCTGGTCTTTTGTAAGAATTATGTTCTCACAGACCCAGGGAAGGACCTGGTGGGAAAACTAATACCTAAGTTTAGCGGGCCATCTAAAGTTCATAAGTTTCTAGGTCTCAACACTGTAAATCTTGTTTTGCCCAACTCAAATAGCTCTTTTTACAAAGCCCACGTGACACAGTTAAAGGCTTATGTGCCATACCACTGAACATTTATAGTGTTTATTTTTATTTTGCACTTCTATCGTTATTGTATGTATTTTTGTAAACTCACGTATTTACCCTCGTCCTTGTTTCTTTGTTTTTAATGTTTTCCCCTTTTTTTATCCGTGTTATTGTTCTGATACCACCCTCCGACCGAGTCGCGCTGAGTCCGCCTCACCCTGCCGGTGTTTACTGTTTCGGCGCCTTACGAGTCTGCGGGCAAAAGAGGTCGAGCCCCTGCTGTTTTATCTGCCGCAACCCACTTGACAGTTGCGTGAAGCAGTTTGCTGTGCCTGAGAAGCAGCTAGATCTCAAGGCGCTGAGATGCCGGAGGGCACCCTGGTTTTCCCTCCGTCTCCGGAGACTAGCTACAAGATGGAGCTGATCTCTCATTCGCCTTGGAGAGTTGTTATTGATTACGTCCTACATTTTACTGTGTTTCTTGGAAATCTATGAACTGTCTATCCCTATTCTACTCTACGCTTTTACTTTATCTATGTATTTGAGTGTCTTCATCATTGTTTCTTCTGTCAAATATCTGTGTTTAGTATCGACGTGATTTTGAAAGCGAGAGACTAGTATCCCGGGCACAGATTATAGGACCGGAGTTGCGCCGTCAGAGCCGTCGCGGTACGTTTGTTAGCGCCATCTACATCTGCGGTTTGTGGTGTAATCTTTGCTCGGCTCGGATCCCCTCCTTCGTCCTCCCTGCTCTACATTCCTTCCTTTCCCATTCCACCACGCATGCATTTTAATTTGTCATTGGAGATGGTAGTTGATTTAAGGCCTTGCACGTCTGGGCTCGCCCTACTAACGCCTAATCTAACGCCCACTTCAACGACTGTTCTCCTTTGGATCGCCTGCACTTAATCTCATCTAGATGTGCTGAATTCAACGACAATGTTAAGCTGAAAACTTTAACTGTCATTGATTGAGAACGATGGGGCATTTTAACGGTGAGTCGTGGGATACGTCAGTGTCTTTGCGGTACTGTTTGAAATGTTTTGGTAATTTTTGTGTGGCTTGTGTGTGTAGTTGTGTGGTGTGAAGTAGTGGTACCCACATTTCTAAATTTGGTTTTGGCCACCCATCTAAATTTTTTTTCGGTTTAACTATGGTGTCACGTTTACTGTACCTCTTGTTTCTAACATGTCGTGATTGTCTATGTTTGCCGCCGAAGTTCAATTAATGTTAATAATGTTTCTGGTCTTCCCCACGACTCTATCGTTTGGGCATCATTTTAATGTTCTATAGTGTTGAAGAACTATGGTTTTTTAACGGTTGGATCTCTGGAGGTTCTTTAAAAGACTGCCTACCACTGTAACTTATTTTATTGTGAATTTTAGAATAGTATTTTCAAGGATTGTAGACTTTGATGAATCATGGTGGTTGCCGTCCTTAAATTGGTTCTTAAGAAAGAATATATGTTTATAGTATCGTTTAGTGATTACATTCTTTGGATAATTGTAATTGATTTTGGTGCTGCTTGCATTGGAGCCGTTTAATATTTTTAATAACTCAAAGATTTCTAGTGCTCCGTAAATTAGTTGTATTTTTAACGAGTTGTATCGTACTGGATAATTGTTTGCTGTTTGTAATGGAGCTAGCTAATGTTTACCTATGGGTGTGAGATAAACTAGTAATTTTGGTTGTTTGGTAACAATGCAGCAGCATTGTACTTAAATATAATAAAATGTTGTTAAATCTGTTTCAGTGTTCTTGTCATTATTTGTGAGCCCTTACAAAACCGTTCTGTTTACACTATGAGTCAGTGTTGGGCGCAGTGGGAACAGGAGTGTACACACATCCGTCGAAAAGCTCTGGTCGGCCACCGCTGGCGACAATCAGGCACTGTAAGCACTCCACGGACGTAGATGCTCACCACCAGGAGCATGTCACGGCATCTGAGAATATACCTGTGTACTCTAGTACCACTTCCAGGCTGACAGCATAGCGAGATGTCGCGGTGTTGCTTACAACATTTACCATTACGACCTGAGCATCACCGAGCACATGTGTCCATCTTCCTGAAACGGGCAGCAAGGCATCTGCAGAATGGCGACGAGTGGTGTTCAGCGATGAATCACGGTTCTGTCTTGATACAGACGACCACCGAACTCGAGTCTCGAGACAGTGATCCACGCTTCATTGTAGAGTGGCACACCACCACAACGAGAGATGTCATGGTGTAGGGTGCCAATTTGTACGATTCCCACACCACACTGGTGATGAGTGAAGGAACCTAGATGGCGCGGCGATATGTCTAGAAAAATTCTGCGTCCAGGTGTGCTCCCTTTCTTGGTTCAACTTGACAACCCGACTTTCCTGCAGGATAATTCCCGGCCTCACACAGTACGGGTATATCTGCTCTGCCTTCGTAATGCCAACATCCTTCGCCATCAAGGTCCCCAGAACTCTTGCACATCGAAAATGTTTGGGACCAGACTGAATTGCAACTTCGGCCAGCGGCAACTACAGTGGATTTAGAAATTCAGTTGCACCAGCTGTGGCAGGCTCTTCCTCATCTATATGCCTACATGCCCGATAGTATCGCAGCCTGTCTCCATGATGCGGGTGGTCCAACACCATACTAAGTGCATCACGCAAGTGTTGTCGTCGTGCAATATAAGCTTGGTATGGTACAATATTTTAATGTTTTCTGTATTCATATTACCATGTTCCTGTGCCTGTACATACTTATCTGCCCCTGTGATTGTACCTTTAGGATGATGAAGTATTTTTTTCTACATTAGCTGTATTTAACACATAATGCTAAAAATAAAAAAAAACAACTAACCCCAAATATAGGAAATTTAAAATACATGTGATTAAATATTTACATAAAATGACCGTCGGCATTTAAATTCACCTGTAGACGGTAATAAATAATAAATTTAATTATGTGTATTTAACAATAAATATTTATTTACCTTTTTTTAAATTTAAAATTACTGAATTTTGGTGGGAATATTCCTAAAAATAATATAGTATATCAAACGCATTTAAAATAAAAAATTCAATTTGACTAGAGTGTTGCTGAGCTAATGGAATATGCTGGCTCTAGGTAGGAAAGCTGGGCTTAACAGCAGATATAAAATGCCTATGCGGAGACAGGATTCAAGTAGTAGGACTTAGGATTCGGCCACCACCTCGGTTGTTGAGGCGGCCTGGGACGGCCGTGTTGTTTTCCCTCTAACTCCTCAACCTCATAACACTCTTTACCACACCCCGTCCCACCTTCCATTCCATTCCAACCCCTTTTGCCAACAACAAATTACAAATATTTAAATCTAAAAAGAAGTATTTCAGTTTAAATTATTTCATAAAAAATGGTTTGCCCGTCATTTTGGATGATTTCTAATAATTATTTCCCGTTTTCGTNTCAGTTTAAATTATTTTATAAAAAATGGTTTGCCCGTCATTTTGGATGATTTCTAATAATTATTTCCCGTTTTCGTAGAAAATTACGTTAAAGCGCGCCGCCACAGAAAATATTTTTTGTGTTTTTGTTAAAAATTAGAGTTTTTTTTTCTTTGTCATCGCAACGTTTATTATGCGCAACATCATTAGTGTATACTGATTGACCCTCCACCCAATTCCCCTATTACCCTCGAGCCAATATCCCCCCCCCCC
>NQII01014376.1:0-18120 GCA_002778355.1 Clitarchus hookeri | reverse complement strand
ACAAGTTTTGCCCTTAGCTGCGGTCGCGACTGGTGAGGACCAACCTCCCTTTGCTAGCAGTCTTGCTGGTAGCTCTCAACACATTGTTGTTATCGCAGAGAGAAATCTGCTAGTGGCGAGGGGTCATTAGAGAGGAGGGCGGATGACCTGACCTGCTCTCTGAAACTCCGTGGTTCCTGGAGAATGGATTACAAGCTGACTGGGAAAGAGTAACGTTGGGGAGGGGGGGATGAATACGACTGTGGTGCAATCTAGCGGATGGTTTGGAAGTATTTACAAATCAGTTGGCAGTGCACTCTGGGCGACAGAGAATCACACTACCTCCCACTTGACCTTTACCTTAACAATGCGGCCCCTCGATATTTTCATATCTCTAAACACATTTTCGAAATTTACCAGGTTAGCTCCATAGCTCCTGGCATCATAAACCACAAATGACTCAATTCCTCCCTTCTGCCTTGGGATCAATGAAGGTTTCCATTCTTACATGTAGATAATTATGGTGAGAGGACGCCCTCCAAAAAGTTAAACATGGGTGCTGTATCTGATTGATACAGTCGATACAAGTTTGATTGAACTTTTTAATAATCCTATTTAAGTAGATAGGAAAATCCGATTCCAGGACAAGGGCTGAGGGCTGAGGAGTCGAGGTGCTGCCACCATCTTGAACTCCGCTATATTTTCCTACAAAATCACCTTTTTTACTCAAAAAATCTCTTCAGAAATAAATTATTTTACCCAAAATTCGTAGAATTTCCCTCAAAATTTTTCTTTTTCCCTGCAAAAATCTTTTTAATNTTTTACCCAAAATTCGTAGAATTTCCCTCAAAATTTTTCTTTTTCCCTGCAAAAATCTTTTTAATTTCCAAAAAAATTTTAAAAAAGTTCTTGCTCCTCAGTGTGGCTGACTGATTTCTTTATGTGGCTGAAGTGTCCTGAAACTCAGCCACAATGAGAAATCTGAAGAGCCGATAAATAAATTACAGACCATTCGATGTAGGTGCTTCTCACACAACCTGCCTAGATTTAATTGAGAAGAAGAGGGTTTGCGTCAATGTGAGAAGTGCAACACATGAATGCTTCCTCTACGCTGATGTAGCAAGTTGGTTTCCTGCCACAATCCATCTCAACCTCACCGGGTTCTGAATACGAGAGGATTGTCGTCTCCCGTAGTGTTACACGAAATTAAACATTTCGAGCAGCACAATAATGTTTGCATTAATGTCTACTCTGTGGTAGACAAGTACGGGAAAATTGGTGACGNTAACATTTCGAGCAGCACAATAATGTTTGCATTAATGTCTACTCTGTGGTAGACAAGTACGGGAAAATTGGTGACGACGCGTTTGATGATGCTAGGGAAGGGCGTATCGTACCCATTAGCATTTATCCTGTGCGATGTGAGTGCCATGTGAATATGTTAGCTACTCTCATGTCTCCTGTGCGATGTGAGCGCCATGTGAATACGTTAGCTACTCGTGCGAGTCGTAGCACCGCGCATTTACATTTTGTAAAATTTTAGCGCATTCGCTTCACAGCCAGTTGAGTAAGAACTACAGCAATAAGTTTGTTTGCGAGCACTACCTTCAGTAGTTTTCACGTGAGGAGAAACTTGCAAAACAGTGATATATGCCAACAACACGATACTGTTCGGTGTACTTTCCCAACTGCGGAAAATAAGTAGATTCAATTCAGTAATTTTGCCAAACAGCAAAGAATGGGTTTTATTGCATACTGCGATACTGAGGCTTAGTTGAAACACATGTCCACTTGCTTACCCCAAAATTATGTTAGTGGCATAACAACCATCAACAAACATGTTTCATATGCTTGNAACACATGTCCACTTGCTTACCCCAAAATTATGTTAGTGGCATAACAACCATCAACAAACATGTTTCATATGCTTGTAGAATTTTACTCGTGTGTGCCTACGATTTAACTTTAACCCAACACCACGAGTTTTGGGGGAAAGGTTGTGTGTATGAGATGGTTGACAAATTAGTTGATTTGACAAAGTGGATTGCAGACATATACAGCACAGCGGTTCCAATGAAGCTATTAACAATAGCTAACAGGGCTAGAANTTGACAAAGTGGATTGCAGACATATACAGCACAGCGGTTCCAATGAAGCTATTAACAATAGCTAACAGGGCTAGAACTATGGCTCAAACAAGTTGTCATATTTGCAACAAGCCACTCGGCAAAGTTTTTGTGATCGACCACGATCATTTGACGAGCGCAATCAGAGGCCGCGCACATAACCAGTAACTTATTGTTCAGACTGAAAAAGAATCAACTTGTTGCAGTATGCGCCATACCGTCGAACAGCAAGACTGAAAAATTACTTTTGACACTCGCGCCGCAGAAAAATTACGTTGTACATGGGGAAACACTGAAGTACTATTTGATGTATGGAGCCAAACTCGACTCTGTTCACCGCGTTCTACGCTTTGAGCAAAAGCATGGATGGCTCCGTACATCAATTTCAATATTGAAAAACGTGCACTGGCAGCGAACGGATACGAGCAATAGTTTTTTAAATTGATGAGTAATTCCGTATACAGAAAGACATTGCAAAATTTCATCCGGGAAAGGTACGTGAGAGTTGTNTTTTTAAATTGATGAGTAATTCCGTATACAGAAAGACATTGCAAAATTTCATCCGGGAAAGGTACGTGAGAGTTGTATCGAGGTACTGTATGATACTGTATATGGGGCAGCAGAACTGATTGTGCGTCCGACATTCAAAGCAAGGCAGATACTCGATGAAAATTTGGTCTTAATTGAAATGAACAAGGTATCTGTAACGTTTAACAGGTCTTTTACCGGCATTGCTGTTCTAGATTTGTCAAAATTGCTTCTTTATGACTTTCACTACAATTACATGCAAAAGAAATTTTCTCAGCCATCCTTGCACCTGTTATATTCCGATAGCCTCCTATATCAAGTAGACTGTTACGATGTCTACGAGACTATTTCCCTCTGATTTGGCTAAGCGGTTTGACACTTCAAATAATGCGTCAGATAATCCGCAAAAGCCCCCTTTAGTGAACAAAGGCGTTACAGGAGTTATNGGTTTGACACTTCAAATAATGCGTCAGATAATCCGCAAAAGCCCCCTTTAGTGAACAAAGGCGTTACAGGAGTTATGAAAGAAGTAATGTGCTGCCCGCTTCATCACACACTTTGTGTATTTACGTCCTAAACTTTACACACACACTGTTTTGGATGAGCAGTGTGTGCGTAAAGCTAAGGGCGTAAAAGCTAACGTGTTGCAGTCGCTCCTGTACCATGTTTATTTGGATTGCCTTATGAAAAATTCTCGGGTTATGGGTAACCAATATCATTTCCGTTCGCGTGCCCACGATGTCTTCACGGAATGTGTTACCAAGAATTCACTGTCAAGTGACGACGACAAACGTGACTTCGAGTCAGATAATAAGTCGACTTTANGGAATGTGTTACCAAGAATTCACTGTCAAGTGACGACGACAAACGTGACTTCGAGTCAGATAATAAGTCGACTTTACCTTGAGGACATTAACGAATTCCACCATAAATTAACCTGCTCGGCAATGTAGTCTGCTGCCATCCAACAAGTACAGTCTGTCGTCCACAGTAACATCTGTCTGCTAATCCCCCAACATCCTTTAAACATCATCAGCTAAACACCTGTTTGCTACTCCACATCGTCTGCTTGCGCAAGACACGGGGCCATGTCCGCAGCGCCAGCCAAACGCCATCCGCCAGCTTCCAAGAAATCGCCACGAACGACTCCATCACGCTGCAAGTCCAGTTTACTAAACGCCAACCACCAGCTTCAAAAGAAACTCTTTGAGCGAGTTCGTCACGCTGCTAGTCCAGTTTACTGGCTCGCTGTATGTCCGGTTGCACGGGGAGAGTCACCTCTTCGCCTGTTGTCCACTCCGACGCACAAGTGTATTCTGCTACTTGCCGTCCGCGTCGCCAACCTGCTGCCAGTTCAACGCGAGTACAGGGTGCTGACTCGCCAACTTTATACCACACCGTCTGCTTGTGTGTGTGTTTACAANTGCCAGTTCAACGCGAGTACAGGGTGCTGACTCGCCAACTTTATACCACACCGTCTGCTTGTGTGTGTGTTTACAAAGTGTGAAGAGGAAATAAGTGTTACAAGGAAGATGTGTATATAGGATGTTTAAGAAGAGGTTGTTTAAATATATCTTTTTTAAGTACAAACGAAGAAGTATTTTACAAGGAAGATATGTGCAAAGGGGATAAGAAGAAGAAATTAGTATAGTATTTTTGTAAATATTTCAGATTTTTTTTGTGTACAAAGGATTTATTGTAGTGAAAACTGTGTAATAAAAAAGTGATACCAAGGTTGTGTGTATATAGTGTGTAAATAATGTGTGAGGGAGTAAAAGTAAGTATCTTTTTCAACCTATTTTCAAATGTTATTATTTATCCATATTTCAAAGTGTATATTGTGGATAAACGTTGGTTGCAACAGGGTGAATACGCGTAGATATTTTCGGACCATCGAGAAAAGATTTCCTGTCACTTACACAAAGTGGGATCAAATTATTTGCGATAAACAATTTTTTTCACACTAAATATTTTACACTTTTCTCCACAAACACTCTTATTTTAATATAATGTTTATCATAATTATCCATAATAAAACATACCTATTTTTTTAAACTTAGTATTAATGGGGTGAAAACTTGGAATAAATGATGTTAACAGGAGTGGGAACATGTAGTTATTTTCGGAAAATCGTGAAAATATTATCTGCCACACATTACAGAAAAGGAAAGCGCTAATAATAAATTAATTACAACAAGGGAAGTATAATTAACAGCGTACACGTAGATTGTTAAACAGTTGCGTGAGAAAAACGTAACTTATATATATATGTTAAAGAAAAATTAATAGTGTTGGTAATATTACAAGTATAAGTTTGCTTTTACCGGTGTTGATTTAAAAAAATATATATATATGAATAGTTTACCGTTTATGTGAGGATTGTATGTTTAATTAAATGATGATGGCTAATTCATTGAACGTGTATTCTAAATTATATGTTTGACCTAAATGTATGTGAGGCACCGTAACATTGGGATGGCTTGGGTAGGGAAATTCAGTTTCGCCCTTGTGAGCGGGCGGCAGCGGTCACTGTCCACCTGCAGCGAGCGTGGTGCTCCTTCCCGGCGAAGAGCGGGCGAGCTTACGAGAGAGAGTTCAGTGCGGTGATGGAGAGAGTTACGTTCAGTTCGCCCTCGGAGGCGTAGGTGGTCAGGGTCCCTGCACGCATGCGCTAGGCTCCCTTACCTATGTTACACATTCCAAGATGGCGGACGTACATCACGAAAATATTGGTGATTCAGAGTTCAATTGCGAGTGAGCAGTGGTCGGGGTAGGACGTGTACTTAGTGTGTAATTACTGTGTACTTAGTTTCGATACATTTATTACTCTCGGTATGTAATTATATCGTACGTGAACCTATTAATTACGTAATTACTCATTGCCCCTAACTACTCATTTCGCAATTACTTATTGCGCCTAATTACTCATTACGCAATTACTTATTGCTCCTAATTACTCATTACGCCATTACACATTGCGCCTAATTACTCATTACGCAATTAAACATTACGCAATTACTAATTAAGAAATTAACCTCTAATTACACCTAACTACCCTATACGGGTTTCGAACCAAGGACTTACCCTACATCCCCCTTACCACGCCTCCACCAACCAAGACTTCCTCGAAAAATTTCAGTCTCCCACAAATGTCGCTTGGGCGCTTTGTCCACCAAAATATTACCCACACAAGCTAAAGCCAATCACAGCACACCTAAGAAGGGGTGGGAGAACCCGTCAGCCAACCATAATACACCATCCATGGTTGCTGTGGGGAGGGGGATGATATATTTCCCACGTTAAAGAATGCCGGCAATTAGTATCCCTCCCTCAGATACACCTTCCAAGGTAAATCTAATGCCACAAATGTCTCCCAAGTGTCGCAAAAGTTTTTCGCTCCTCCTACTTATGGCAAGAATGGTTAAGGTGTCTTCTTAATGCCAAGTATCGTACCTAACAAGGGCACCTAACTTTTGTATTTTCTCTTACACAAAGAAATATATTTTTTAAATACCTCAGACTCTTTTAAAATAGGACTATGATAACATTTGTAAGACCCATAACTCGCGTTGAATAATACGTATCCTATATATATTGTCCTCGTAAATATTAGTTTGAGGTATTTTAGTAACGGTTTATTTTCAATAAGCACAAATGGGCTCTACGATAAATACAAATTTTTCTGAACTGTTTGCTAGACTTGTCAATGGGTTTTTTTTTTACATAAAATATTCTTTTTATGACGGGCTATTTTTGGGAAATATCATAGTAGGGACAAAAATGGTTACAATTTTGATTATAAATGATTTAATTTTGGCTGACATTAGACGTGTTGCGTTTATGATAATTATTACTTTCTTTAAACATGGCTTTAGTATTCCTATTAGTTTTTAACAGTTTGCGGAAAATCAAGTTGAGGCACGTACGTTTTACATTAGAGAAGATAATTATTCGGGATTGTGCAAAAACTTCATTGGACAACACAGTGACTCACACCTCGTCATGCGCGTCAATCAGAAGAAAAGAACAATCCCCCCTTCCCACTCACACGCAAGGTGCCGCAGACTTCCCAGAAACCAGTCATCAATAACTCCGTATCGGGCAGCTGTATGGGAGACCCACTCTCGTTGGGGGTCTCCTGGTCACGCTCCAAGGTCATAAGGTCATCTGATAACCTTGAAAGACTTATGAGCCGTGCGTGTGAGGTGTCGGCGGGGGCGGTGAATATGTTAAGTCGGTTACCTTCACCAAGACGAGGCAGCGGCCGTTGAAAAGTTCTTAGAGAAACTCTATTATAAAGAGGAGAGTAACACAGCATACAAAACAGGGTGCTCAGTACCTGTCACGTGACTTCAAGACATAAAGTGCGGGCGTTTAAATATACCTCAAGGGTCATTGCTAAATGTGTATATAATTACACTTCACTCGATACCGCAGCGATAGTTTGTGAATATAGCCTTTCGGTAGATTTAAAAATGAATGTAAATCACAAACACTTTAAATACAGTCATCAAATTACTTTTGCAGCCAGAAATATTGCTTCGCCATACTAAGCAATATTTATATCTTACATGGTAAGTGCAATGATCGTTAATATAATTAAAGGCCAAAGTCGTTCTGTGGTGACGTCAAACGTTGTTTACTGCGCATCTAATGTCATATATAGCCGCTGACACTGCAAAAGTCTACATCTCGATAAAAGTCACGTTCTGTTCAGTAATGTGAGTAATGGCTCTGGCTACAATTGATTTTTTTTCGATTCGCCGCCACGTAATGCTTCAATATATAATAACGACATTTGTCCAGCCTGCAAGTCTGCAATGAATGTTTGATTTTTATATGCTGTTAGAATTTAAGATGCCGTTAAAAAATAAATGAAAAAAGGGCGCACATTGGACAATAAATGGACTCACCTTTCTCGTTCACTTTTGTTCTCTGCAGTTGCAACGGAAAAGCAACCATAAACGGAAAACAACACGTGAAAATGATTATCTCGCATGCGGGATCCGACTTCGCATAAAGAATCAACGGTGCTAGCAATACAGTTAGTTAGCATAATCATACCAGTTATTTTCGTTACCTACAAACTAAACTACGTTGTAGTCATATAACTTCCTTTATTGTAACGTTCACCGTACAACGCTAAATCAGTTAAATACTACGCTCTGCTATGTGATAATGATTGATTTGCCCTTCTACTATCGACGTTAACCACAGAACTGAATCGTAATTTTGTTAAAAACTTCAGTCTCTTTTGGCAGTGTACATTTTATTTAAATCTCTATAAAATAATTCGGTGAGATAATAATGTATGCTGTTAATAATTTGCATAATTTTATATTCTAAAATAACATATTTGTAGTTTTGCAAAATATAACGATAAATACCATTTTTCATCAAGTATATAATTAACCCCTTTCCTCTTTTTTTTCTGTGGGTAAAATAATTACCTCAGCCTGTTTTGACACGTGAAATATAATAAAATAACAGACGATTGTTATTTATGAAGCAACTGTGAAATAAATAGCCGTAATCTGCCATATCGCAGGTTTGTTTAGGAGTAACTCCAGGTTATTCGCGCGTAATAATGTTTTCCTTGTATTCCTCGACGGCAGCCTTCGTGTTCTTCTCACTCCCCTGGACAGCCTGTATCACTCCACTTCCTGCGCTCAGACTATGGTGTTCTCTACGGCGCGCAGCCTAGCCTGGCTCAGTGTTTGCGTGCTTCCTTGTCTGCGATGAAATCGACGATAAAGTCGATCGGAATGATGTCCTGTGCCTTGTCAGAACGCCGCTCTGGTGACAGACGAGTCAGCTGCACAGTGTCCTGCCACAACTGTTGTAATATCTCTGCGGGTTGTTGAATGCGGCTCCGCCATGGCGGGCGTGTCCTAGGTACGTCTCAGCTTCAGGGCTGACATCTGTGTGAGGTACTCCCGTCTACAACGTTGTATGAATGAGCGGAGTGTTAATTGCTGGAACGTTTATTACAGTTGCGACGTAGTTTGCATATGAAAGAAATATCTACTAACAGGGTGCCAGGTTGTAAAGAGATCCTCACTAAACAGAAAAAAATCATTTAAATTGGTCGAAACTGCCCGAGGCGTTTATAACAGTTTCGACGACTCCTTAAAATCGTTAGGTTACGGTGACGTCAACCAAACAATGAGGCGACGGAAACTGATGGGCGAAACACAGAGCACCGTATGTAAAACCGTTTCACATATGTAAGGAGTTGAAGGATGTCTGTCTTTAAAAACTCAGAATTATCGATTAAACTGCACTAGCTGTCCAGACTGGGAACGATCTCATACTATGGCGTCGATATTCCTGTCAGGGAGTTTGACCATCGTAGAGTGCTGACGTAATAGCGACCTCCCTCCTGGCTCCTGGCGAAGTAGTACCAACTCCCCAGAGCTCCTGGGTCCTCACTTTCTCGTCAGTCGTCGTTTGTCCCGTTCTTTCACGGTCTTTTTCCGACCACAACGATGTTGAAGATGTGATGTTTTTTCCCGATTCCCGATATTCATGGTACACTCATGAAATTGTCGTACGCGAACATACAAATGTTATCGCTACCACGGAGATGCTATGTCTCATCTCTCGTGCGCCGACTATAACACCACGTTCAAACTCACTTAAATCTTAATAACCTGCCGTTGTAGCAGCAGTAACCGATCTAGCTGCCGACCGCATCGCGTTACTCTGATTGGTTCCATGCCTCTGTTATTTGCATACGCATGCCTATACCAGTTTTTTTGGCTCTTCAGTGTACTATGACTACCATGTATTGCTGGAATTGCTGTAATTCCTTCTTTATTACACTTGCTTCCTCTTATATCTGGAATCTTTTAATTTCCCAGTGTTGTATACATATATTTAATTTCTCTGCCATAGGTTACTTGATTTATTTAAGTTTTTTTCCCCCGTGTTTAGTCTTGTTTTTTCATGACAGACATTTGCATCGCAATGACGAAGGTCCAAAAATCTCAATCTAGACAGTTTTCTCTCGCCACTCTCTATCATTTCATTAACAATATCCTCTCATTCACTGTCAATATTTGTCTGCCATTTCGTTCCCTTTATCATGTCTACATTTGTAAGGTCTACCCAAAACTTGTAACAATGCACGCAAAAAAAAACTAATTAAAAAAATATGTGGAAATTTTTCCACACGAATAATAATGTTCGGTTTACAGGCGTGAGTCAAATATCATGACTACATAACAATTTGATCGCTCACAATGACTTTTGGAGAACAATATAGTATACAAGTCGTCACGCGATGTGCCTCTCAGCATTAAACGGCTACGACAAAAGCAATACTCACTCACTCTGAAAGCTTCAACGAGACAGGAAGGATTTGTGCCGACCTAAAATACGCTTTCATTGTGCTCTGTCTCGATCAGTATTCTGCCAGCTATCCACCACCAGCATGTAGCTATCCTACCTACTGGTGCTTTGTGATCTCCTCTAACGTCTTTCTTCTATTTGGAATTTCTTAATAAACAAATCTGCAGAACTTCTGGAGCATCGTGCATCCTACTGTAATAGTCAGGTGTTTATGATGTTAAGTATTATAATATCAAATATTTATTTATGTTTTAATAACGCGTCGAGATTATGTTTTGGCCTCTAATTACCAAAACGGTTCATAATAGGGCCAAAATTATTTTTGTATAGTTCAATTCAAGCCCCTGAAGTGACGTTGCTCTGTGTTCATCATGTTTCGGCTCTGAAGGTTGGAACTGATGCAGAAATTGTATCGTGTATTTTCATTAACCTATTGGGTTCCTTGATATGCGCTTATCTCAGTTTGAAGAAACAGTTTAGAAAATACAACGCCACGTGGCTGGGTGTTTGCCCTTGGCAGCGACTTCCGTCACGTGACTCTCCCTCAGCGACGCTCAATACCGGGCCGGCTGCAGGTGACCTTGACTTCCGGTAACGCCCTGCCGGCGGTGGAGGTCCTAGCGACGCAAGGCAAACTGGCATTTATTATATATTGCCACTCTGCGCCATACTCTGCCCATGTTAGAGCACTCACTGGCAGTTCGCTCACTGAAACCATATGAAGAAGAGTGCGCATGCCAAACTCGCAGTAACCAACCTCTCAGTAAGAAAGTTAAACTTATTTACGTCCATTAATCTGTTAAAACTGCGTGACTTCGAGTGAGGTTAGCAAATGTGTACATATGCCAAATACACACTTTTTAGCCTACTTTCCGGACGGAAAGAAAAGTTCATGAAATCACTTTCCTGTCTGTGCGCCTGTATGTGTGAATGTGAGTCTGTGTGAATGTGAGTGTCTGTGCATGTCTCCCCGTTTAAATTTTTGAACGCGTAAAACCGAATTTCACCAAACTCGATACACATATAGTACTAAGAAAGTACACCTGACTTTTATAATTTTCGATGACGCCAAGCACTTTCTTTCAAAATGACTGCCATTAAATATTTAGGGCGGTATGTTATATCTCGGAAACCATTGAACCAATTTTAACCGAAATTTGTGTGCTGACACGTTAAGTTGTAAGCATCAACTTCAGAGGTGCATATTGTTGTTGTTCCGCCATTTTTTAAGGTAGCACCACATTAATAATTTAACTTTTATGTTATAGCTCGAAAACTACATAATCAATTTTCGACAAACCTGGCACATAAGAAATACTATGTTAGGCCAGGTAAATGTGAGTCATTAAATTTGTAAATGTAAGTTATTAAACAAAATTAGACATTAATTTTCAAAAAGGCAGCCACAAAAACATTTTACGTTTATTTGGTATAACTACCATATCGTTTGGCCAATTTCTACTAAATTTTGTATGCTGACAAAATCTATTACAAGCATCAGATAAACCAAAAACAACCACTTTTGTCCACCATTATGTAAGATTGTGCCACACGAATAAATAATTTTTTTTTTTCATATCTTGGGAAACAATTGGCCGATCCCTACCAAAAATGGCTAACAAGTAGTACTGTGGTAGGTAATGTTAATTGATATGTTTTGGTATGTTAGACACATGTTTTAGAAATGGCGGCCATATAGTTATTTTATAATTGTATCTTATATTATCGAAACCATGTAAATAGTTCCAAAGAAACTTTGTATAATGGCTGTATATATTAAAACAAACAAATATGTCGACACAAAGTATATTTTTTCCGCCATTTTGTAAAATAATATCACTTGACAAATTAAAATTATGTGATCTCCGAAAAGACAACCAATTTATACCAAATTTAGCAAATAATTACCACTATGACAGGATATGTAAACTAATAAATTTTGAGATGGTCAGACACACATATTTTAAAAATAGTGGCTGTTGATACATTTTAGCTGCGAATTTTTATATACGAAACTGCAAAACAAATTTCAACTTATTTTTGTATGCTGACATTATCCGTTATATCCATCAAAATTGTCTATGCAAAGCGTCATTTTCTGAGCCATTTTGTTTTTATGCCGTATCTCGGGGAGCAATACACCAATTTCTTTCAAATTTGGCGAAGAAGTAGTACTGTGTTAGGCTATATTAATTCCTATGATTTACGCATACCTACCATCTAAGCTTTCAAGAACTTCACTAAAGTTTATTTGCACCCATGTAGAGGAAAGTAGGCCCATTAAATGCCAGTAACTTCTTTTTTAAATGTTAGTACACATCCTTTGACAGAGTTTTAATACAACGACAGTACGATACATTAACGTTTAGTTTATATTTTTTTATACAAGCGTCAGACTGTTTTAAACAAAAATGTAAACAAACTTTACGTCACAGTTTGAACACTTGATTTTGACATTTTTGAAGGCAAGCCATAAGCTAATGAAATCGACAAGCACATGACGACTTTATGTGTTTCCTCTGCGGCATAGAGAACACTGTATCTGTGTGCTTCACACCAAGCCTGAGGTGTCAGTCCTGAGGTATCCTGCTTGACCGCCTTCGAAGGTCGTAGGCTCGATCTCGTAACTATTTCGTGGTTTTTCGCGAAGTTTGAAATTCCGTTCGTGGAGAACTTCTTAACGTAGTTCTCCCCGACTCATTATATATTAAACCGAGTGTGTTCTAGCGTATAAAATGTGAAGAATTATTAAAGAAAGATGGCGCAAAAGTGAAGCCGGTGCAAAGTTTAAGTGAATTTATATTCTATTAAATCAACATATACAAACCACAATTATATGCATTTATAGACAACCTGCATAAGTTTGTTGTCCATATGTTACATGTCTACCAGTGTAGTTCACGTATTCACCACCAGCGGCGTCGTTGTTGTGCATATGGTTCATGTGGACATTACCAATGTTGGATATATCCACCCTGGTTGACACTGCAGATGTCTTAGACGGTACTCCATTTCTTCCCACACACGTCCAAACTTATCCTCGGTTACCCGAGGGCCGTGGTGGCTATGCGGTTAGACTACTCGCTTCCCACCAAGGCAAACCGGGGTAATTCCTGGCCAGGTCACTTCCGGATTTTCACAAGTGGGAATTGTACCGGACGATGCCACTGGTTGGAAGTTTTTCTCTAGGATCTCCCATTTCTCGCACACTCCCATTCCGTCGCTGCTCCATTCTCGCCTCATTTCACCCTCATCGGCTCTCAAGACATCGTTGTTAAGTTGCCCCAATCTCTTAGTTTAACTCAACTCGGTTATCCGCTCTACGGCTCCAGAAATGCGGTTCATCAAATCGTCCAGGTTTTGTGGGAATGGGGGACCATACCCAACATCCTTAACGTACCTCCACAAAAAAAATCGCAGCGCTTTAAATCAGGTGATCGTGGAGGCCAGAGCAGCATCGGCGAACCATGACTCCCAGCGCGGTCGAGCCTACGCCCAGGTAGGGTGGCATTCAAGTGTTCACGAACTGTTCAGTGGAAATGGAGAGGAGCACCTTCCTCTTGAAATATGAGATAAGGAAAATCTTCATCTAGTTTTGGCATAAGCCATTCTGTTAACATGTCAATGTAGGTAAGGCCAATGACACAGGCTCGGAAAAAAAGAAGGACCCATACACTTTGCCTCTGCTCATCGCGCAAAACACGTTCACTTTTGGTGAGTCTCTCTCTCGTGCTCTACAATGACACGAGAGCTTTCTGTGCCCCAGATCCTAACATTATGGTGATTGACTTTTCCGCTCAGGTGAAATGTTGCCTCATCGCTGAACTCTACCATGTCAGCGAATCCATCCTATTCTAACACGTTATGTATTTCGGTGCTGAAGGTTGCACGTTGTGGCTTTTCTGCTGGTCTCAACGTCTGCGCTAGCTGCAGTTTGCGTGGCTTGCAGGACAGGTGCTTTCTTAGAACACGCCATACGATGAATTGTAATATATTTAATTCACGACTAGCCCGCGTTGTTGATATACTCTAAGAAATTGTTCGCAAATACACCACACCAATGTATATGTATAGTGATAAAAAGTGGGTGGTAATGTTTATTCCCATGCATCCATGTTATCGTTCCTACATTTGCTCAGGAACCGGTCAATTGCATAGGAAAGTCACCAACTATGTAATGTAGAGGTGCTAAACATTCCTGTATTATAGCCTGAAATTGGGAAGTATTTTTTTGCAGTGTATAGGTTAATAACATCCATTACAAATGATTAAGTTTACTAGAAAAATGTTTACAGTGTATCTTGAACTCTTACATACGCAGCTCGGATCCTCTCCACCGTCTTCCTTGACGTTTGCGGACGACCAGGACTTTTTTACCGGGGTGGGTAGAGATATCCGTTGGATTGGAACTGTCCCAACCAACGTGCTATGCAATTCCTATGTGGTGGGCGCTTGTTAAATCGTTTTCGAAAATGTTTCTGCGCTGTTACAACAGCCCCTGTTCGTGCAAATTCCACCCTCACAAAACTCTTTCTCTTGCTGCGAGGTAGCAATTTTGTAAACACTAACAACAGTGTCACCGGTGGCGGTTTTTATGAACTGCACAGACACGCAATTTATGAAAAAAAAACTTACGACAGTTGTTAAGCATTGCATTACACTGCGGATTGTGTCTTTTAGTTCACTAACGGATACATCAGCGCTAATTTTGCACTATAATTTCTTAATAACACTGTATGTTATGTGTTTGCCCGTATTTTATTGTTTCTTACATATCAGTGGAAGTTTCACAAAAAAAATCATTTGAGGAATTATTTTTAGATACTTTTTTTAAAAACACATTAATTGGGATTTAAAGTTAAAAACTGGTTCAAACAACTTTTATGAAGTAACTTAAAACCACTGTCCTAGAATGAGTGAGTGAATAGATTTGGGCGGCTCTTAACATCGAGGTCTTGAGAGCCGACTCTGTCTTAAGTTACGTTAACGTCATGAAGAAGTTTCTTTGAAATGCGACATTTATCTGCCTGCAGCGCACTTTGTTGATCCGAGGTAGGCACGCTCGTCTGAAGTACTACATTTTCGCTTTCATTCCGACTGACGTTTCTCTTCAATATTTTCCAAATGCAAATAGAGCATGGCGCAGCTTAAAATAAAAACGAATTAAAATTTTTGTGCACGTCTTTCAGATATTTTTTGTTTTGCATGAGTTGTCACACTCGTGTTTCTAAGTGAGAGCTTCTGTCACCCTCAGTGAACTCAGATTTTTACACCAGACAATAAAAATGCCATCATAATTGTAGATTCAGCAAAATAATTTCGTTAGGGCTCATCAAACTAAAACTTTAGGCGCTCATCATTCCATTATTGTGACAGAACCTGACCTTTCTTTTTATCTTAGTCAACATTATGTCAGTTGGTCCTCGCAAAGTATTTTGGACCCACACTCGATATCTTTGATGTAACACAACTTTTATTGTAAATTAATTTTTTTTCCTTTTTAACCTGACATAGTATTAAAATTATATTTTAAACAGTAGGATACAGCTTTTAGATTTTTAACCTTTGATTATATCTGATAGGCGTAAACATCATGGTAAACATAATTTAAGGTATTATATAACCAAACTATATTAATAACCTTAAATCACATCTAATATAAATAAAACATGTTGAGGATGTTTGACCTTGGTCACTTTATTCTCCCTTCCGGCCANCCTTAAATCACATCTAATATAAATAAAACATGTTGAGGATGTTTGACCTTGGTCACTTTATTCTCCCTTCCGGCCATAACGTGTTCAAAGTATAAATTACGAGCAGTGACAAATGATATATTACGTTTGGTCGTGACAGTAAGCATTTGTCCTTTGTGTGAGAACGGTGTGGTCACGTTGCGACACGCAAACGCAATCGCTTCTCAGAATTTATTTACATTAGCTAACGAGTCCATAGTCCACATAAGACCTTGATCAATACTAGCTTACAACTAAAATAAAACTNTTTATTTACATTAGCTAACGAGTCCATAGTCCACATAAGACCTTGATCAATACTAGCTTACAACTAAAATAAAACTGATGTGTGATACATTTGAAGTATTTATCTACTGCTGTATTTTACGCCGTATTAAAAAGAAAACCATTTGTCTGAATGTTTTTGGTAAGAACGGATTGCAAATAAGCTCAGAATATAAATTACAAGTAAAAAATGACTGCTAGAAAAATTTGGTTATGTTAAATTTTTCGATTTCCTCTCTTCTATGAGTTAATAAGTGATTTTAATCAAATAAATGCCACTCGCTGAAAAATTTACTTGTACGTTACTCTCCGATCATCATAGCAGTGCGAATCAGTTTTCGTGCCAGTTGAGGGCAAAATGCACTGAAGAGCCAAAAAAACTGGTACACCTGCCTAATATCGTGTAGCCCACCCCACCACCCATCTGAGCACGCAGAAGTGCCGCAAGACGACGTGGCATGGACTNCTGCCTAATATCGTGTAGCCCACCCCACCACCCATCTGAGCACGCAGAAGTGCCGCAAGACGACGTGGCATGGACTTGACTAATGTCTGAAGGTATTTAGGAGGCAATTCACACCATGAACCCTACAGGGCAGTCCGCAAATCCAATATGCGCCAATTTGAGAAAGGGTTGCATGTCTGTCACGTTTAATGATTCTCGTCAGTCGTCGTTTGTCCCGTATTTCTCGATCGTTTTTCGGCCGCAGCGATGTCGAAGATGTAATGTTTTACCGGATTACCGATATTCACGGTACACTCGTGAAATATTCGTACGCGTACATCCAAATGTTATCGCTACCTCGTAGATGCTATGTCAAATCTCTCGTGCACCGACTATAACACCACGTTCAAACTCACTTAAATCTTGATAACCTGCCATTGTAGCAGCAGTAACCGATCTAGATGCCAACCGCATCGCTTTACTCTGATTGGTTCCATACCTCTGTTATTTATTTACACACGCCTATACCAGGTTTTTTGGAACTTCAGTTTATAAAAATTAAAAGTTACAGACAATACAGTGTAAATCAACTACTCAACTAATCGGCAAGAATCCATAATGATTCCAGTTAGCGTTGGAAGATTTTCATTGCTGTTATTTCGGAATTAGGTAATCAGTGTGAGTTGTGTCTTTGAATATTAAGAATTTACAGTACTGAAGAAGTGAATCCATTGCAACTTTTCATTTGGATTTTTGACGCTATTTTCTGTCTCAACTCAAGGTAGTCCTGTAATTGCGACCGTAACACCACTGTACGAGAAGACATGTAACCTTCACCAAGAATTGTTCTTCCTCTTTCTAACTGTCAATCAACCATCAAACAAACCCTTCGTTGGGGATCCACCAGGGAACAAGGAAACACGAAATACACACATATATACGCATTGTATATATATATTTATATATGAATATATACACAGTCGAATTATATTATTATGACCACCTGCGTGTATCCAGAATAAACGCCCTTCGTAGCACGGACAGCAGCTAGACGAGCTGTCAGTGACTCAGTCAGCTGCTGATGGGTTTCCACAGGTATATGGAGTTATACTGCCTGCAGTGCGTCCCACAACTGTTGAAGGGTGTGTGGCGGAGGAGACAGACGGCGAAACCGACGATCGAGGTGGTCCCACAGATGATCAATTGGATTGAGATCGCNGTTCGAGGTGGTCCCACAGATGATCAATTGGATTGAGATCGCGGCTGTTTGGGGCCAATTGTGGACACTTCTAGCCGTGTGACAAGGCGCATTATCGTGCTGGAAGATCTCATCCTCCCGAGGAAAGACATTCATCATGTACGGGTGGACGTGATCGCTGGTGATGGATTCATAACAAAATCGATCAAGAATGCCTTCCACACGGATGGTGAGACTTAGAGAATACCACGAGATCACTCCCCAGACCACAACACTGCCCCCACCGGCTTGTGTTCGTCCAGCAATGGATGAAGGGTGTCGGTTCTCGAACGTTTCTCGCTGGACACGATGACGTCCATCCGTTCTAGGCAGCTGAAACTGCGACTCGTCGGAGAAGACTACCCGTCGCCAATCAGCAGCGGCCCAGTCGCCATACTGTCAAGCAAATTCGAGTCGTTTTCGTCGATGTAC
>NQII01014375.1:3756-17578 GCA_002778355.1 Clitarchus hookeri | reverse complement strand
GAGGTGTGTGGTACCAGGTGTTTTTTTAGATAGTTCAAAAAGTAGATCGGCCTGCAAAGTATGTGAAACATAATAGGTAAATTGTAAAGTTATCGGCCTTCAGCAATATGTACGCAGAGCCAGAGTGTTTGTTAGACCTTTCTTGCAGACAGGAGGCTAGCTAGATAGGAACTAATGCAGGGCGGGCGTCCTTGGTTATTAGGAGGGAAAGAGAGACAGTGAAGGGAGGCCACAGCTGCCTCGCAGCGAGAAGAAAGAACACACAACACGGACTGTCAGCCACAGAAGGGGAACTACAGACAGAGATGCAACCGAAACCGAAATTTGGTCAAAGGTGGTTCAGCTTCGCCGAGAAGGGAGGGAATTGACGAATGATGCATTTTGAAGTAGAAGACTTGCTGACCCCCTTCGCAAGTGCCTCGCAGTTAACACGTGTAATGAGGAACGTGGACAGCCAGAACGGATCGTAGTTACACGTCTCAAGGTTGTGCCGAGTAAGACCTGGCATATCTCCGGAGCACCCGGAAAGTGCTATGTAAATACGTAGGAAAGTGGGAGAATTTGCAGAGCCAAGCAAGAGCACCTNGTGGGAGAAATTGCAGAGCCAAGCAAGAGCACCTCTAGCTTCATGCCTGAGAAAATGGCTGACCAATTGAAAGTGGGGGCCACAAATACTCCTCACCCCTACAACCCTTTTAACCAAACTGCGGAAAAATAAACTGAGATGGTAAATGCAAGGGGCAAGATCACCATGTCCCCCCACCCCTGAACCATCACGAACAATGGCACCTGGCTGAAGGGCTTTGTACTGAAGGCAAACACCACCCCCCTTCTTCCAATAAGAAAAACACGTGCAGACAAATAGGGAGGGAGGCTAGAGGGCATATAGGCCCATTTTCGTGAGAAGAGGGCGACAGTTCATTATCACCGTGCCGAGATAAGAGTTACATCGTGAAATCGCGAAGAGGACGTCCGAATTAGCCCAGAACAGCAGTCCAGGGGGAGATGGCACCCAGCTGGCCTTTTCCAAGGCCGCCCACATCGCCGGAGCTCATCCACAGCCGGCAACATACCAGTACCACACTAGCAGAGTAGTTAAGTATCAAGTCACCATCCAGAGAAGCCCCCCTCCACCACGACGTCGCCCACAGTAATCCGAGTTAGCCAAATCAGAGTACCACAACTCGGAAGTGTTTCTGTATGTTTTTATAACTCGAGACAATATATTCATCCGTTAAAGTGAAACACCAAAAGACTACCTTATTGAAATACCCTCAACATTTAAGGCACCTTATAGTCTGTGCTTTGATGAATTAACTCCGAACCTATGAACCACTCTGTGTGCCACATGTGGGGAATAGCGTCAACATGTATTTAAATAAATACACCACATTCAACACTCTTAAATGTGATTCCAACAGAATGTCCCATAATTAGCAATTTGAGCTGAAGTCTCACTGAAAACAACCAAGGTAGATTCGTGACTCTTCGATTTGAGATATAGAAACTCTCCAAATCAAGAATAGGTTTTATGTCCCCGAGCAAATCCCAGCTGACCAGAAGGTCTGGAGACCACATTTTTTTACATTATGGATTCCAACAGCAATGTTGGATTTCCGTGACCATGATATTGTCTCGCGATGACCTTGGGATGACATTAAATTAGAAAAATCGTGCATAATTAAAGAAACTGTAGAAAATTGCAAAAATCCGGAGGCGGGGAAATTGCATTATACAACTCGAACGCCATTTTGGACGTCCGTTACTTTAGCCTTGACCTGAAAATAAAAAAAGAGNGAAAATAAAAAAACATATAAAATTGGGCAAACGATATAAAACATCGGGGAAAATCTACACTTTGGACCGCGATCTCTACCTTGGATATCCTTATTCCTGTATTGACCCCATGTGACATTAAATTGGAATAATATGTAAAAAATAACAATTGTCATAGGATAAATAATAGGGCAAAAATTACATTACTGTGCTTGACCACCATCTTGGAATGGAGTGGAGAGATTCGGACGGGTCTTAACATCGAGGCCATGAGAGCCGATGAGAGTGAAGTGATGTAAGTATGGAGCGGCGCCACAATGCAGGGGCAGGGAAAAAGGGAGATATTGGAGACCACCCGCTGACCAGCGCCATCGTCCGGCACGATTCTTACATTCGAAAATCCGGAATCGGGCCTAGTTCGCCTAGGCGGTACGCGAGCAGTCTAAACACTACACCACCGTGGCTCCTGAACACCATCTTGGATATCTGTGACCCTGACCCTAATCTTAGGAAAACCCGGACTAAAAAAACTGCAAAAAACCATAAATAATCTGATATAAATTAAAATAAAATATTAATGATTATGTCAGATTTATTAATAATCCCGAAATATTTGGAAATTTAGGGGGGAAAAACATTAAAATACTAACATTTAGAAGGTTTAGACTTCGATTCCTGTAAATATGGCCGATCACTTATTCTCCCAGCATGATAACCAGCAGACGACTGACCCCGAATAATTGTTTTTCCATTTGTTATTTAGTCAGATAGTTTCTACCCCAACACTACATTCCATTGGCTGCATAGCTGGCCCCCATCTACCCAACCACCCTATACCCTCCAAAGAACCATTGTTTTAACATCACATGCTACCACCGCCCTCTTCATCCTTCCCCATTTACCAACTACAGATCAATCGCAATCACCATTTTACTGTGCTAATAATTTAAAATCAATACCACCTCTATCGCTTGTAGTTGGTTGTTGCTCACATGAAATCTCCTCCTCTTCATGTAATTAATGTAGCCAAAGACGTACCACATCACATTTCTTCACTTGATGCGAGAAGTGGCATAACACTATTTCTCTCTTTATATATCTCCCCCTTATGTTTCTATCGTTCAGTCTGGTATTAAATTTTATGCTCGTATCTTCCATCTGATTTCCTATAATTTTATCGGGCGAGCTCTTAATTAAACACACATTCACCTGCCAAATTAATATCTGCTCAAATTTCAAGTACTTTTTTCAGACCAGTGAGCTACTGGAGTGTAGATGTATAGATGAATAAATGTTTGGTGGGGTTTTTCCAACCAGCATCGCAACTTCGTCTTTGGTAGTTTTACAGCAGCTGAACTGCCTACATTGTCGACGAAACTTTTCACAAACCATTAGGGTTAGGCCCTTGAAACTTGGAATGTATTTTATCTTCTGTGCTCTTCTCAGCAATCAAGAAACCATTCCATAAATATTTAAATATTTCTATTAATCTCGCAATCTTCCGATCGATCTCTCAACCTTTCGATCATTCATTCAGTCATTCTATCATGCTTACCATGATCAATAATTCGATTATTCGATAAACATTTCAATAACCATTCAATCATTTGATTAATCTTTCAAATATTCTACCAATATTTCAAAATTTCTGTCAATATCTTAATCCTTCTATCAATATTTCAATATTTCGATCAACCTTTTCCATCTATTTTTCGAAAAATATTTTAATTCATAGTCAACACGTTTGTTTGTGGTTTGTCATATACACATGCCTATAATTGTGTGATTAATTCATGAACTACACCACTTGGCAACAGCTTTAGTGTTTTGTATGCAGTCCGCTGTCAGTGCATTTATAATTATCATCTTCAATAATATTTTGTGTGCTGAATATTGATTAGTTGGAAATTAAGCCCAACTTCTGCATGAGAGGTCTACAATTTTCTTACCTATATATATTTACATACACACACACAGTTATATTTTATTCAAATGTGAATATGTGTATCCGTCCATGAAAATGTACGGTCATTTCGTGAAAATTCTAGAAAGGAAGTCGTACAATAATGTTTAAAGTGTAATTTTTTCCTTTTGAAAGGGAGAAAAGGGAATAATTCATCAGCTATCACTACTGATAATAAGCGCATATTTTTAGTTATTCCATTGATGAAGTCGTAATACAGAATCAAGATACATTCATGTTGAACGCCTGTCACTCTCCCCCCATTATGCACTGATGATCCTGAAACTGTCAATGTCGCAGTGGAGGGTGTGTCCTGCCAAGCTGTGGTGGTACACAGGTTGGCAAGCGCTGCTGGAGTAAGGATGAGCTTCCTGAACCTGGACAGAGGAGCTGACCTTGTCGAATTCTTCCTCAGGAGTACGTCCATGGCAACTGCCTTGCTGGCTTTACCAGACGATCAAGCAAGGTCTGTGGTGGAACAGGTAAGTATTGCATCCTTGGCAAGGGATGATGAACTTCAACCATATGACACACTCTGTATTGACTATATATTTATATTTTGAAGTAACCTGACCCCTATATAGACTACACCATTAACTCTTTTGGTCACATAAGTATACGTGTTGCAATAACGTAGCCTTTTATTATGCGTGTGCATGCTTCTGTTAGGCATTTTTCTTTAAACTATTGGTAAACATGCTGGGTGCTCAATGATATTGGCAATAACCAACCATGTGATAAAAGGTGTATAAAATTCCACACAAAATAAACCACAAGGAGGACTCTGAGAACACTGGT
Source organism: Clitarchus hookeri (assembly GCA_002778355.1). Classification (NCBI taxonomy): domain Eukaryota; kingdom Metazoa; phylum Arthropoda; class Insecta; order Phasmatodea; family Phasmatidae; genus Clitarchus; species Clitarchus hookeri. The sequence goes on along the minus strand of NQII01014375.1, from coordinate 13,041 downwards.
AACTAATTCGTGGCAGTGTACAGTGCCGCTAATAAGTTGTGTTCATTTGCAACGTGCCCACGATTGCAGACACGCTGACAGAAGGGGTTGGAGGAAGAAAACAAAATTTTACAGACAAAATCTGTATTTCATGTATGTAAACTATCATAAATTAAATAGCAAACCATCTTTAAATTTCAAAGCGACAAGATTTATGTAGTTCCATTTATCACAGGGTTTTACGTAAAATCATTATGTAGTCATTTGAATAAAAACGTCTTAAGGGAAAGCTGCAAATGAAACACTCGGTGAATAACATTTGAGAATTAATTATGCCACTTGGCAACTGCGAGCGTATTTCAAAGAGATACAGTCTAATAAAAATGAAGTTGCTATATGGCATTGTCACTCTGGAAAGAATTAGTACATTATCTAGAGCCGAATAATTGTGTGAAAATTTCCTACCTGCTGGTATGCAATGATTTTTTTTTTTAGAAACTAGCAGATCCAATAATTTAAAAAATTTCTACGGCATGATATCTGTAATTTTTATGATGAAAAGGCCATGACTTTAATGTACTGAATAATATGAATTAAGTAATATTATTAATTTTTCTGGTTTTTAATTCTAACCTTTTTTAATGTCATAAGCCTAACCAGGCTTTAGCTTAGATGATAAAATAACTTAAAACTTAAACCATTGGTGTGTAACGCATTTTGGAGTAGAAGCCTTGCTGACCCTCTTCGCAAGAGACTCCAGTTGACACGTGTCACAAGGCACGGGACAGCCAGAACGGATCGCAATTACACATGTCACTGCTGTGTAGGCCTCTTACCCACACGCCCCTCCCTTTAGCAAGCCAAGCAAAATTTGTTAGCACCTAGATGTNATTTGTAAGCACCTAGATGTCACGAGATAGTCAGGTGTATTTTGCCTGAAGTCAGAAAATATGCACCGCGGAAGAAATAGCTGACACGCTTGGAAAATGTTTCGTGCAACCACCCCCCCCCCTCTAAAACCTTCAGGAACCCTAGGAAAGTTTTTGAAATGCATTGTTCTGCTTCCTACCACCTCACCCCCTTCCTGAACTAGGGGACACTTGTCGGAAATTATGGAGAGAGACTAGACAGAATATAAGCCTCTTTACAAGGAGGGTGGGGCCCAGTTGAATATCGCCGCACAGAGAGGTTATATGAGACCAGTAATTAGTAGACCATCGGTCAGTTTGTCAGTACCACACACAGAGATCAGCAACGCCGAGTGTGGCCGGTGGAGATCGGACCCCCGGCGACAACAGTACATCAGTACATGAGTATGTCAGTAGGACAGTTAGTGGAAAGGATAGTTCATTATCACAGTGCCCAGATAAGAGTTGCATCAAGGAATCGCGAGAGGACATCAGAACGAACCCAGAACAGCAGTCCATGGGAGACGGCACCAAATGCGGGCCTTTTTTAAGACCGCCCACATCGCCGGAGCTCATCAGCAGCTAACATCATACCAGCAACACCACCAGAGTTAAGTATCAAGTCGCCGTCCACAGAAGACTCCGACGACATCGCCCACAGTTAATCCGAGTTAGCCAAAATAGAGTACCACACCTCCGAAGTGTTTCTGTATGTTTTTTTAAACTCGAGACAAATATATCCATCCAGTAAAGTAAAACACTAAAAGACTACCTTATTGAAATACCCTCACATCTCAGGCACCTTATAGTCTGTGCCTGGAGGAATTAACTCCGGCCCTATGAACCATTCTGTATGCCACAAGAGGGAATAGCGTCACCATTAACAACTATAATTCGTAAGTGAAACCTCATTGCACCAAAGTAATGCCTTAGTAATATCAGCTGTGGAAGTCACAATGACAAATGTTAACACTCGTGCTGTACCAAATTATAAGTAAGTGTTCCCTTGTATCAAGTATATTTCTCACCTCTTGGCATCCACGAAGTTCTTTATAACGTACATAAAATTTCCAGGGATTTCTATACAAATAATGATTATACATGCAGAATGAACTGATTGATGGAAATATTGTATTTCTTAATACCACATTAAACAGGACAGGATAACCTCCAATGAAAGGTTATCTAGACTGAAAGGAATATAATTAAAATTATCCTCTCATAAGTACGAATTAAGTGTTGAGTGAACATGCAGGGTCCCCTTCTGACCTAAAAATACACAATTGAAGACATATTATCTTAATAATTATAGCAAAATATCCATTGCCTGGGTTGGTATTTTATGTGTTTATATATCTCACTAAGAATGTTATTAAGTTATCTTAAAACTCTTTCATCTGGCCAAGAATGGCATGGTAGAGACTAATACGTTACTTAATAGGCTAGTTCGGATATGACCGTGGCCTGGAATGTGAAATAGAATTTGCACACACACACAAATTTAATATTGTCCTGGATAGGTTGTAGCCAGACGTAATGTCTCCAACCACTCCCTAATTAAGGTTACTCGCCCGTGAGGAATCTAGTCATAACAGGAAAGTGGTACACACTGTATTATGAACGTTATATTTTGAAATAGGTTGATAACTATCTGCGGAGAACAAACATGATCCAATTCATGCATATCGAGTAATTTCAGGTAGCCTTGCTTCACTTTGCTGGCTGCTCCAGACGTGCTTTGACTGCTCGTTCCGTAGGTGCTGGAGACCGGCTTCAGAAACTGGATCCAGCTGCTAATAGCATCGCCCAAGCCAGAAGAATTCTCAGAGGGGATGTACCTGCCAATGGACAGCCGAGGGTTGTTCCTGCATCGCTACACAGAGACATTGGTGGTAAAGGAGGCGTACCACGTGCATAAGTTTGGGTCATTGCTCGTCCATCAGCTTAGGCTGTCACAGATGAGCTACTTAGTTGGGTTCTGGGAAAGTCGCTCGGACATGCAAGGTCTCATACTCAAGGCCAGCATCTCCAATGTAAGTAATGCGGTTGTTATTCGCTTGGTCCATGACTTTCGTATCAGGGACTTAAATTTTACTGAATAGTTTTCTACTTGCCAATATTACACAGGATTATGCCATTATAGTATATTTTCGGCTGACAGGTGTACATTTTGAGAGCTTAGGTTCAAAGTTAGTGTGAAAGTGTCGACGGTAGTTGGGAACCACTGTTTCCAGAGAAATGTGGTAGACTCGAGATTTTGCAGACTCAAAATGAAGATCATGCTCAACCTAAACATTGGGAATGAATTCAAAGATGTCCAACTTTGAAAGATTTCACTATACCACTTCCATATATTTTCAAATTCTCACTGACTGGCAAGCATCCGGTAAATTTGGAAAATATGGAGAGAAAATAGTTCCAGGCTAACGTTGTATTAAAAGCATTAGGAGAACAATTCTGAATACTGAAATTATTTCTCTTACTTTATTGTTTCTAAATTTGTGAGTGTAAGAATTAAGACATTTCTAAATAATGATTTCACAGTCTCGCTTAACTTCTGGGTGAATAAATTGTTCAGGCCTAGGGCAATGTTAGTTGCACATATGGCGGATGAATACACCCTGAGCATACAAGTAGATCTTTATCAGGGCTTTGAATATTTCTCATCTTACCGTGGGCAGTATATATAGTCAAATATATCAAGCCACAAGAGTAGTGTTATGGTAGGACATATACGTTTGTTTCATATTAATACATGATACATTTAAGGCCATTCAACCATCAAATTTTCTTTCATATTATAATAAATTATTATTTAATTAAATTTCTTGAAAAACACATGACATGTATACGACGTCACAACGGTGTCCATTTTACCATTAAAGGAATTAAATTTCTGAATTCATTGAATGATTTTCATTTCGGACATGTCATGGGTTTTATTTAATTCTGTTTTTCCTCCACAATCAGAATGATTCAAACAAGTCGAGGAGTTATTTTTAATGCAGTTGCCTCGTCCAAGATTATATATTTACAAAATAAATAACTTAATGTTTATAATAAATTAGAATTTCCTTATGTGAGGTTAATCATTACACATCAATCAACTACGGCCTGAATAAATTAGTATTGTTTTTTTTTTCATTTCTTGTTCATTTTTATTTACTATAAAACACTTCCTTACAAAGCAGTTAAAGAATTTAAAATTCAGTTCTGTGTTGTGGTGAGATTTTTTTAAATGGGCGTTTGTAACTAAAATAGTTCAAGTCTTATTTCCCAGTGTGTTATGTATTACAAAGCTTTCAAGTTTCCGTTTAAATTTTTAACTAATGCATATTAAAAACGTTTAGGTGGAACGATTTCTGCATTCAATAACTTGAAATCATTATATTTTATTAAATGCGATATTTGAACGTGTGGGATTGCTGTATTTGTGAAATTACAGTATTTTTAATATTCTTAATTAAAATTGCCATTACCTACCAAACATTAAGACCTGGATTATAGAAACTAGGCATTTCAGTAGTACCTATTGTGAGAATTTCATTCGCTACTCTACAGCATTTTTTTTTTTTTTTTTTTTTGTAATATGGTGCCTGCTGAGAACTGAAACTTTTATATCACATTTACGCCTACTGATGCAAGTTTTGGGTACTCTAATTGTGCTTTAATATAATTGTTTTAAAACGGGAGGCACATAAAATTGTTTTAAAACGGGAGGCACAACCATTTTGGGTCTGTATTTCCCAGCAGCCTAATCGTTACACCATATGCAACTAAACATTGTACGCTAGCAGTAGCAGTGATTACATGAACATTAGAGTCACAGATTTCTTGCCTCTTTCATCCGCCATTTTGTTAGTTAGTGTGGCCTGGAATATGGAGGTTTATCGACCAAAAGGAATCCCAATATTTTTTTACATAAATGCAGTGATCTTACAATTATCTCGAACTAAGGAGTTTTATGTGTATAACTTGTGTCATTCCTAAATCGTTGTCTTGTATTATCTTGTGTAATATGCCGTGCCTCTGAAAAATTTAACTTATTTGAATGTGACTTGGTATGCTGACAGCAATTTTTATGGGCACGAAATATATATTTATTTCATTACAATATTTTTATTCCAGCACGGTGACAGATAATGTCACCAGAAAAAAATATAAATTATTTTCACAAGTCAGTAAATTTTCTACACTTTCCTTGTCAATAATTCTATGTTCAGTCACTAAGAATTTGTATAAGGCAGTATGTCATCATTGTAATGGTGGTCTTATTCTTGTAGCCTTATCTAGAGTACCAATAAATCAATTTAAACCAAATGGGTGTGTTTAAGTACCTACTGAAGGAATTAAATTATTTTACTAATATATATATATATGGATTTGGTTATCTTGTAAAATTAATTTTAATGAATTCACAGAGGTGAGGAGGCTGTTATACGCAAAGAAATGGTTTTCTCTTATTTTCAAAAAAAAAATATTCTATTATTTATTATTATTGTTTATTTCCGACTGCCAACAGTGTCAACCTGTTAGTGATATGTTGTTGCTTGTATATTGTTTTAGAAATCAGCCGACTCTATTTCTAACTCACCTTATTCATTGGAGGTGGAGGGCCTTTTCTACGATTTATGGAATACTATTGAAACGAAGCTTAATACATCGTAAGTATTTAAATTTGTTATTCTGTGTTGAAAAGGTTATATGGCCGAAATCTAAATAACAGACGCGATTTTATTACGTTTTGGTTCAATACATTTCACTTCAAGAAGTTTGCTTCGATGAACATAGGCCGCTCACTAAATAAACTATTTTGGAAATAGTTGGGCGAAATTTAAAGTAATTGAAAAAAATGTAAAGGTTAACGAAGCTGACACCAATCAATAAGAATAATATTGCTCATGGAGGTGTGAAAATAGCATATTCCTCAAGTTGGTGGAAATTTACTTTTCTATTTAATACTTATAAGATATTTTTAAAACATTTAAATGCATTTAAATTAATGTAAACCAATTCATGTATTGAAAACCTTAATATATTTAGCTATAGTAAATGTGTGAGAACTGTTTAACGATATTTAAGATGGAGTCGCAATTACTCGACTTACTAGACATGTTGAGATCTGAGTGACAGCTATTGAAATGCAATGTCACTGTGAAGTCAGCCTGACAAAAATGCAGCCCCGGAGGAACAGGGGAGTTGATTCTACCAGATTCTTCAAAGGAAAAAGGACACATGTTTAAAGTAGATAGTTTGTATCATTCTGAAGGGAAAACCTCATTAAACATATGCTCTATTAGCAAAGGTGCTCGAGATGCAGCTGGAGAGAACCACATTAACGCAATGTGTCGAAGGACCTCGACAACACTGTTCTACGAAGTATTCTACGTTCAGGAAACCGTTGTGGGTACACTATGAGAAATTGTCCGTAAAATTGCCATATCACTGTATACGAATAGTGTGAGAGTGCGAATGGTAATTTATTTTCCCATAGATCTATGGTAGCGTTTGTATATTCGCGCACGAAACAGTCAATTTNTTGTCCGTAAAATTGCCATATCACTGTATACGAATAGTGTGAGAGTGCGAATGGTAATTTATTTTCCCATAGATCGATGGTAGCTTTTGTATATTCGCGCACGAAATAGTCAATTGCGTAGGGAAAACCCCAACCTTGTTTTGTAGCGACGCTTAACATTCCGTTATATGCCGTTTTATGCGTGGTATTTTTTTCAATACAACGCATAGGTTAAAAACATCCTTTACAGATTAGGAAGATTCAAAGAAAATATTTTACAGCGTATTCCAGTACAGTAGCCCTCGCATCTAAATTGCAATGGCCATAGAGTACACCATGTTGGCATACTCTGCATGCGTGAATACTCGTGGCATCACATCACAGAATACGAACTACACAAGTCCAGTGCTACAGCCTAACTGCGACAATCCAGACCAGTATAGGCTATTCACGGTAAACTGAGCACTTATGAAACCTCTTGCAATTTGGCATTTAAGTCGATAAATATATATACATTATTTAAGTCGTAGAAGTTAACTTCGGAGAGCTTTGGAATATACCCACTGCGTTTATTAGTCACACGGCATTATTTATTTTAAGAAGTTGGTTTAAGTAAAAGAAATAGCTGAACGGGAAAATTTACTAGGTTCTCGCAATTTCCCACTTTACCGTGAACAGCGTAGACGTCCCGGAACGCCATCCCTTTGCGCAAGCGGTATGCGCATCTCCGCGCAAGTGATGTGCGCATTCAAGTGGCCAACATGGCAAACGCCTTGAGTGTCGCATAGCTGCATCACAGACACCATTGTGAATACAGCTTATATTAATTGATGTTTTCCCTTCAGAATGGTCCATACCATCGCACCTTAACGTTTAACCGTTTCCCCCTCTAAAACAACTGGTATTTTTGTGTCGGAATCACATAGTCGCGGGGGCCGCAGTGGTTGAGTGGTTATACAGCTCGCATCCTACCAAGATGATCCGTGTTCAATACCCGGCCGGATTAATCCCGGATTTTTGCAAGCGTAAATCCTGCCGGACGATGCCGCTGGTCGGTGGCTCATCTAGGGATTCCCCCGTTTCCCCAGTCACTTAATTCTGGTGCTGGTTCAAACTCACCTCATTTACCCTCATCGGCTGTCAATACCAGGTTGTTGAGAGCTGCCCTAATCTTTTCACTGAATAAAATATCATATGTAACATTGTCGAGTTCTGACGTAGTGACGGATTGTTGTATCGCGCTCCTGGCATTACTCTCGTTTAATCGTACGCATTCCAATTTACCTGCAGCTGATACTGTCGCGTCCTGGATGATCCTCAAGACATCGATGAACAGGATGAGTCTGAAAATCACTGCCACTCTCTATCTACATATTACTTATAACACATCAAGTCGAAAACACATATGCGACTCATAACGTCGGGTTTGCCTGCGCCATCTAGCAGTTGACAATCAGCTCTCGGAGAAGACACGTCGAGCGTGGCAAATATCGCCCACACTGGCAAGCACCTGTGACCTATACTTCTATTTTATTAACTTCAGTTTTCGGATATAAACTTTTTTGTACCGCATTATTTCCGCCGGTGTGGGAGGTTATTAGGGTGCCATAAGGGAACTGACGTCCCCTCTGCCTTCGTAATTGTCTCGCGATGAGAGTATTTTGAGTGACATGCATAATAAATGAACTACTGCAACGCTGTTCTGTATCGACTGACTCCTGAAGCTGACTGTACGCGACTCTGCATCAATGGAAGTACACGAACTCTGTTTGGTTTAACTCGATATAAAATAACTGATAAAATAATCCGATACTTGAATTCTTATATTTGATTTTTAATTTGTTTCATTTACCTAACTCTCATCTCTCTACCGAGTGAGTGAAATCGAGGTGTGATTCCAGTCGTCCTATTATGATGTATGCTGCAATACAACGTTGAAATTGAAGTAAAATATCGTCCTGTGTCGGAAATAATAGTTTTTTATGTGCATGATTCTGATTGGATGACATTTTAGAACACACAGAAAGTATTAAACCGGTTCAATACACAACATTTTTCAAGGAAAAGGGAGACATTTAACTTTTTTAGACAAACATCACCGCGTAATGACGTTTCAAAAGNAATGACGTTTCAGTAACCTAACAAAATTCCCGCTTTATTTGATGAAACTTTTTAGAAGCAGATTGAAGGAAAAAAATTTACAATTAAATTTGAAAAGGAAATACTGTCGTCAAATTGTTTTATCAAATAATTTTGAATATGTTTGTAAACATGCCACACTGTCATAATTAATTATTATCTGGGAGCATTTTTATTCGAAAATAATTTTCAATATGAAATACTGCTATTGTTATTCCTCACAGTCCGCTGCCGTAAGAAATGTAACGAAATTTGTGATCTGGTTTTCTTCTTTCCTTTCGTTAAATTTTATTTGTCAGTGATATTTCCTGCGCAATATAATGTATTACCGCTGAGTTATCATAAATACTTATTATTACTATTATAAAATAATAACTTCAAGTAGTATTCTTGCTGAGAGAGTTTCTATGTAAATTATTTATATTTATAAACCTATATAGTCTCTTGCAAATGTTCGCCATTTTGAAGTATCTTACCCTGCACGATTCAGGTTGACTGACCTCATCAAAAATCCTATAAGTTTTAGAACCAGTCCAATTTTCTAAACTTGTGATGGAATCTAGAGCCAGCAAACTTTCCCAGTAAAATATTTGGGTTACGCCAGAATCTTTAAGTTTAATTTGACCACAAGCGACCCAGCCCGGCTTCGCACTGGTACAACTTAGATTTAACAGCGGCACAGTAATAAGTAAATTGGGAAAATGCAATTTCAATATGATATTATAGTAAATACGTAATATA
>NQII01014374.1:0-11487 GCA_002778355.1 Clitarchus hookeri | reverse complement strand
AGAGATAGAGAGATAGAGAGATAGAGAGATAGAGAGATAGAGAGATAGAGAGATAGAGAGATAGAGAGAGAGAGAGATAGAGAGAGAGAGAGAGATAGAGATATATATAGAGAGAGAGAGATATATGTCACTTTACCCCCTCGCCTTGAGTGCATGGCAGGACTGTGAAAATAATCCCTCCTTCCCTCTCACTTCTTCCAATCAGACCCAACTCAATGTCTAGCTGGTAGATTATCTCAGCAAGGTGGAGCTTGGGACAATAACTACAAACTTTGTTTTAAGAGCAGTGGAAGTTGAGCATCTTTTTCACCGAAGCTTTTGTTTCCATAAAGGCAATCATTTATACTGAAAAGTAAGGCAATATTTATGTTTGTAGAATCAGCTTAAAATTGTCTGCTATTCCCCCGGTTCTGTCAACATTGCAAATACTCCAGAAGCAGATTCGAATTGCCACAGCTCTACAAATAACCATTCAAAACGGTAATGTAAATTATTCACAATTTTCGCCTAAGATATTCGTAGTTCGAATGTGAATACTTCGTAAAATTACTATTTGCAACTATTCAAATTTTTTAATATTCGCACATACCTATAAAGAATGTAGCATCTCAAAATGCTTTATATAATTGATTGTAATCTGACACCAAATGCAAGCCGACCTAAAACTTTTCAACCTCTGGAAATTAAAATAATATGACTCCAAATGCAAGGCAAGTTTTGAATGTCCTGCTCACACTCGTTCAGCTGAGGGATTATCGATCGGGCAGTGTGTTCACGACGACAAGCGGAGAAGGGGAAGCGGTGGGAGGAGTGAAACCATTTACCCCTTCTTGCCGCTATATGTTGGCGACATGGGGGGAAATGTCTCTTTTAAAGTAATTAATTATATTTCACTGCAAGAACATTAGTGTTTTTGAGACATAAATAAATAAATAAGGCTATTAAAATTTATTTCTTCATGACCTTTTATTAATTTATTATTCGAAACCACCGGCCATTTAATAATTAATTATTAAAAACCACGTCCTCTGATTTTCCCGCACACGTACCTGTCGCGAGTTGTGCTGCACTCGGGTTGAGTGCTTACCCATTATTAGATGACTAACGGTGATGAATAGGCCCTTACAGGATATCAGTATATTCAAAAGATGCATGTCTATTGAAATAAATTTATATAAATCCACAGATTTTTCTCCAGGAAGTTACTGAAAATGAACTTTATGCTTGGTAATACAAGTCGCTCGATGTTTAAACAATTTTTGGTGACAGGGGGAGGTAAAGTATATTCTTCTAGGTATATCATTTTATTCGTGAAGGTGCTGTCGTTGAATGAAATTAAAATTTGTTTTAAAATTCTGTAGATTTTAAACCAGATACAAATAAACAACAAACTTTAAAGGAAAAAACGACCTTTAATCACAAAAGAACATCTTTGCAAATAATTCCTCGTTAAAATGTATTGCGCAATGTTTTCAGACAAAATTATTTGCTTTGGAATACTAGTGATGTTAGGTGCAACAATTTCTACTATCGCCAGACGTACTTTATCTGCTTTGTAGGTAAGAATGTTGAGTGAAGATAAGCGCTCACGACCAAGAGAGAGAACACACCTTTTTTTGCTAGACAACAGTTTCGCCTCTTGGTAGCATGTAAGGAGAGGAAGAAAGTTGTGCAGCTGAGACAGAAATAGGAGGGGGGTGGGAGGATGCAAGTTTGCTATGCTGGTTGCTAGGTTACTGCTTCCCCTCTCATCAGGCATGTAAGGGGAGGTAACAAACCAGACTCGCACCATGCCACTTACATTGTGGGAAGAGAAGACTTTGTGTCGCAGAGCAGTGATAAAATGGTGGCACGCGTGTTGTATTTCACACCCAGTTACGAGACGGTTGCATAAACAACCAGCTCAAAAATGATCGTTGCGGAAATTCTTTGGTGACGGGACCAAAATATACTTTGATCAACGCAACGTCCGACAAACAATACAAGCGGCTAGGTTTATCATTATTTATATAGACTTTTGCCAGGACCACTGAAAATTCCCTGTCAGTGCGCGTCACGCATCAGGTTAATGCAAAATGTGGCATTCTAAAAAAAAAAGTTTTTTCATCCATATGAGCAGAATAGTAATTTTTAGGTTGCATTTTTTTTTTGTAGTTTTTTATCTTTGTGTGATTTATGCTGGTGAATCATGCCTTTACTTATATTTTATACATTCATTTCAACTGTGTAACGATGCAAGTTATTAGTTATCAGTTATTGGAATACGCGGTTCATTTTCTTTCGTTTTAAATTAAAGCCGTGGTGGTTAATTTACTGTGATAGTTTGTTTATCGGGCATACGTTTGCAGTATAACGTTTATTAGGCATCCGTTTGCCATTTTCAAAATCTTAGTTTTTGTTAAGCGTCAGCATTATATTAGAAACATTCAGACTGCGTCGACAGTTTTTCTCCAGGAAGTTCGATTATCTTTATCTGACTGACGGCGCAGTTAAGCGGGCTATGCAGTTTCGGATAACATAGGAAGAGCGTGCGTGGCAGCCCACGCCAAGCCCTTATCTGCGGAGAGGGGGCTGATGGTCAGTCGTCATCCAGTGCTCGTGGCAGTAAACTCTCAGTAGTCGTCGAGGCTGCGTCGGGCGTGGCGCTAGTCCCCACACCGGCAACTTAAGCCTGCTCGTTTGATTTCTACACCGGTATGGGAGGTCTCTAATTATTAATATTCTGGCGAGGCAAGTTGTCGAGACTTAAATGAATAATTAAACGATTGTGGTGCTGCTCTCTGTTAGTTTGCCTGTAAACTGGTTCGTACTCTGCATACCTGACGATTGTATGTGAACCTTTTTCAATCTTTCCAGTAAATAAAAGTACAGAGTAATTAACAAACATTGGACTTTATTTATATTTATTGGTGCCTTTAACGTTTCATTTCTACCGTACTACCAACTAAGCTAGGCGAGTTGTAACTTCCAACCATCATCAGAAGCTTCATTACAAATATGATGGCCGAATGCGCCGCGTGGAACGTCACAAATATGGCGCCTAACTATGAGGCTGCGTCGTTACAATTATGGCGGGCCTAAACAACATAGGCAACGATACATATATGGTGCCCTAACTGTGAGGCAACATTAAAACTGTTTTATTTTATATGTACACACAACACACATTTACTGTTAACATGGAGTGAAGTTGTTTGATTTATTTGACTAATTTAGCTATTACAGTAACATAAAATCAAGCACCCAAATTTAATCCTTTGCTGAAGGAAAATTAATTTACACTTAATTTGTTTGAATTATCATATTACTTTGTAAAATTTGCGAACATATTTTATCCAGTTTTAAAAAAATGGTGAAAAATATACTAGTCACTTTGTCAAAACTGATGAAATCATTGAAATATTTTCACCATAAAAAGGCGTGTGTAAGCGTCATTATCATACGGGATCAAATAAAATACTAAGTGTAATGTCGAGAGGTGTGGAAAAGGGGTTTACAGCTTGAAACAAACATATCTCAAGATAAACTGAAGACTGAAGCATCAGTGCAAGCTCAATTTGATGAGTCTGTACCATTTGGCAAGGTGAGTAGGGCACTCGTATGCGTTAGAAGGGTGAAAGATAGAGGAGTATGAGCAAAGAGTAGAGGGACAGAGATTAATGCAGAAAATACAGGTATGTTTGTGGAGAATCTGCATGGTGGTACTAATATTGTCTGGTTAAAAAAATTTGGTTTAATGTGGGAAAACTTAAAATATTTTTTAGTGTATTGGTGTCAACCAAAACATCATTTAATAATAAATTACAGCTAAAAAAAAGCAAGTTAACGCATCAATGGTGTGTTTTGTGAGTAAAAAATATTTAATGGTTTTTGAATGTTTTTTCATTCGTATGACTAGTGCATGAAGCATGGTGCGTGATGAAATGCGAAAATATAATTGTGGTTAGTTTTTTTTTTTTGCATTTTTTTCTGCTTTGCGAGTGTGTGTTCATGTGGACTAAAGTATTTTTTAAGCATCTTTATTAAAAATTTTTACTACAGAAACTCCGAAGAGTTAATTAGAGCCTTGGTTACAGGAGAGTACGGGTTGTAACGTTGTGAATTTTCAGGGGTTATATTAACGTTAATCACAGATATTGTAATTAGATATGATTAAGAATACTTGCTTATGTGGTCTATTAATTTAATACGATTTCCAAATTCAGTTTTATTATAAGAGTTAAACAAAATATAGTGAGTTAAACAAGATACAGTATAATCTTTGGTTAGTTTAATATTTATTGTCATAGAGATCATATGTAAGTATATTTAATTTGTTTCTAGAAGATATTCAGTATTATAATTTTGTTTGTTATTCTGCATTTATTCCCTAGAGGGTAGAAATTATTCAAAGTTTATTAAACAAACAAATGCACGAAAAAACATATACTAGTCGTCTCTCATCTCACCATCGCTGATTGGCAAAGATGTGGTGGGGTCAGACGACAGCCAATTAGAGGACATGTGACAACATAAGCAAGACAGAAGTAAGATAGAACATAAATTTTTAAAGCAGAACTAATACCACTACGGCCAAGGATGGTCGTGAGTTTGATATTAAGAAGTTTAAATGAATTAATTATTAATTATATTTGCTGCAAAATTTTTGTAATTATCGAAAAGGAACACTAGTGATATTGATTTGTATTGTAAGATGAACGAGTAATGTTTATTAATTAAATTTTTTTGAGAATAAATGAATCATATTAAATTATTTTTATTCTAAGAAGAAGAAGAAGAAGAAGAAGTAATATTATTTTCATTTGTTTGAGAAGAAATGAATCCTATTAATTGAATTTGTTGGAAAAAAAGCATGATGTAATAAAAATTCTGGAAAAGCTGAAATAATTTCTGCATATCTGATTTAACTGAAATGTTACAGGGTCCCGTGTCTTATTCTAGAGTGAATAAAACATGTTTCCATTTTAACCGCCGTCTGCTCTTTCTTGTGTGAATTGCGCTTAGTCATCCCCTGTAAACGACACCCCACGGCTGAGAGGAAGGGAATCGCGGAATTAAATTAAAATTTATTTGCCGAACTTAGTGAAGGGCTGCGCCCCCGTCCCCCTAAAAAGGACTGGGCGTACGTGAGCAAACACAACCCATTAGACGGCCAACCAGGCAAGTAAAGGTACCTGGTGCACACGTACGGTAGAGCCACAAGCACTAACAAGACACACGACGAAGAGGCTAGATTCCCCTTGTCAGTTAATCCACTACCTCCACCACGTATAAACTCGCTGGAGGGAGTGCCTGGCCTGGTAAGGATGGATCTACCCCTTCCGAATCACACTCTAGCTAGGGTTATTGTTGCCTGCCACCCTGTTGCGGAAGTGTAACGCAGCACCTAATTCCTTGGTAAGTGCCATTCTCCCACAGGAAGGGTAGTAAGTGGAGTGATAGGAGGGCAGCTGCTATCCTGTCTTATAAACCAGCCCTGATTTAACTATCAGCCCCTGCCTTCAGCTTTTTGACCCCTTGGGAACAAGCTCACGCCACCTGCCATCTGTCGAGGCCTCACCTTACAGTTCCCCCCAGTTATCTATTTGGTCCCCTGGTGAAGCACCCCAGGGCTGTACATCCAGTCATCGAGATCCTCCGCCTAGGCCTACCCCTAGACGTAGGCGTTGAGTGCATCAACGACCTAGATGCAGCTCCATCAACCAGCACCATTGCGCCAACAGCCTGCCAACCGCTGCTGAACACGTCTCCCTGCCGAGCCATTCAGCAGACGCTGTCGCCACCAACCGGCTGGGCCAGGAGGTCTGCCATTGGACCAACGTCGAGCACCCCTCGACCCGCAGTGGGAGGTCAACCAGCGGCCCTGCCTAAACCTCGCAATCACAGACCAGTTCTATCACCAATCTACTTCGTGCCTAGCCGGCGGCCTACCCCCAACGCTCCATAAAGGCACCGTAAAGGCTAGGCGCCAGAACTTGCAGACCCTGCCGCATTAGGGCCTGTTAACACCTTTTACTTGCGTGCTTGATGTAGCACAAACTAAAAACTACTTCTATTGAGGCACCGACGTGTTCCTGTCTGTAGACAGTCGTGCGTCAAATTGAAGGAAGAGAGTTGGTGGTACTGTGGCGTGGCTGCAGCATGTGCATTCAGTCGAGTACCCAGCTTAGTGCTGGGTCATAAACTTCATTTATCACTGTGCACACTGAGTGAATCAAACTATGCCAATATGCCAAATTACCAGACTTGTCATTCCACCTCTACCTGCTTATTACGATATTAATTTTTTATTTTTCTAATACCTAACCAATAATATTAATGAGTCCAGAAAATTGTATAGAAAACACTTTGTGCTTTACATTCCTCTACATGGTGGGCATGAATATTTCCGTCATTTACAAAAAGTGCTGTTGACTGAACGATGACATTTCCTCAATTGCAATGAAATCGGAAGATAAGTTGTAATTGTTGATACTCGTCA
This sequence comes from Clitarchus hookeri, assembly GCA_002778355.1. NCBI lineage: Eukaryota > Metazoa > Arthropoda > Insecta > Phasmatodea > Phasmatidae > Clitarchus > Clitarchus hookeri. The sequence continues at coordinate 5,006 of NQII01014374.1, read as the reverse complement.
GAAAACAACTTTTTTTTATTTTACTTGGTTATTATACCAGCAAACGCCTGAGTTCTGCATTAACGCTGTACATAATCTTACCTAATTTTGCAATTTATTTCCAGAAATGTGCCAGTTTTGGGTGTGTTCTGATAAAATGGTTGAAGTTAGAAGGCCTCATGTCAGACATGTATCTGGTGTTGGAAAGCCAAGTAGAGGACGTTGAATTGGAACATAATTATGATACTGAAAATTAATTGAGGTGTTAAAATTTGGTGTTTTGTAGGGGGTTGTCAAGTTCTGTTTTTGTGTGGTGTTTACAGAATTTGCTTTCATCAGATTGTGATTTTTTGCAGGCTCCGATTTGTTTGAAGGTTGTAAGTTTTGAAAACTTACTGGTGGTTTTTATATGTTGAATCTTGAACTTTGGGAGGTGATGAGGATGTGTTTGTATTTGTAGGAACTTAACTGGTGGTGATTTATGTTTGGTCATTGGACCTGGGATTTTTGGGAGGTATTTTGTGGTTATTGGGTGCGTAACCTGGTGGTGTTTGCTCGATGGCGGGATTTTCAGAGGTTTTGTGTCGGTTGTGGGAAGCAACGTTGAGGTTGTGGTGAGATAGTGTGCGCTTGCAGTGGTGTGCTTGGGGTGGTGTGCGTGCTTTAGCCTGGCATGTCAGTTGTGCGGCACCAGTTCCGCCCCCCACCACTCCTGGCTATTGAAGTGCAGTTCCGGGTGCCGCAGGACGGACAGCTGTGGCTGTGCGCGGACCAGGCCAAGCAGATATGGCACTGCCTTGCCGAGGACGCAGTCTTCCCGTCGGACAGGGAGGCCTGCTTCAAGTGGTTCTCTAAACTGATGGGGGAGGAGCCCGACCTGGACCCTGCAATAAACAAGGACTTTTTTGAGAACAACATCCTTCAACTGGACCCCACGCTGCTCACAGAGAGTGGCATGAAGTGAGTACAAGCCGCCTTCCATATTTTCTGTCGGTGTGTAGGCTAAACGAGTGTTGCTAGATTAATTCTAATGTTATGTCTTTTTTAACGTACAGTGGATTCTCAAAAATACGTGTTTCATGGACCAACAGAGAAAAACTAAGCGTGCTGGGAAACAATGAATGCGGACTAGGATTTTAGACCTGAGAAGTACTGCACATAACCTCAAAATGCGTGTTTGTTTAAATCAACAGCCTAAAGATATTAAATACATGTTGTTCCAGTAAATTTATTATTACATATTCATTTCAAATTAAAACCTTTAGTTCTGGAAATTCAGCAAAATTTAATTTTTATGTTTTTTAATGTTTTTTCCAGTGTTCCTCCATTGGCCTAGCCATGCTCGATTCCTCAGTTAAAATTGCCACAACTTATTTATTTGTGACCATTTTTGCCAACCATTACTTGCCAAGCTGTTTGAAAACTCTTGCGTTCTTAACCAAACCAGCAACTGATGGTTTCCTATAATAATCACACCGTTAAAATACTGTGTCCATAAACTTATACCAAATTCATTTGACAATAAGAAGATCATAGATAATTCAATACACTGTCAAAGATTGTGTGATTCATTCTCATTGTCGCCAACCGACGAGTTCAGAAATTGCATAAGAAAAATAAGAATATAAAAGATGCTTTCTTACTGTTGCCAACTTGTGAGTGCAGTAAACACATAAGAAGAAGAATAACTGTAGTCAATAGAACACAAATTAGTGCTGTGGGATGTAAAAAATACTATTGATAGTACCAGTTGTCGACTATCTTGCGTTGTTTTGGATTCCCATAATGTCCGAAAACGATTGATGCATGCAATCTTTGGTGAATGTATTGTCTGTTTTGAACTGACATTACAAGAAAGCAAATGATCAGCGATTAGCATTATTTATGTGGGAATTTCGACGGGACCAAAATAAATAAACGGGACATACAGGAAAATGTAAATTATGGTAATGAATAATTGAGAATCAACTTTATTTGCAAAAATAAATTAAGGTAGAAACAAACTCTAGAAAGATGGAGCAAGATTATCGTGTAATGGAAAGAATATGATGTCCATCTTGTTGCGATTGTCTGGGTTAGTGGAAGACTAGTACAAGTTACTGCGGCTCATGGATCATCCACGAGAACAACTATTTCCGTTGAACAATTCAAAAGTTCTGTAAAATGTGTTTTGCTATGTAGTGTGTGTCATTTATTGGCAGGTAACTTTCTAGTCGCTGTCTAAAATAGGTTTTTACCGTTACTGCAGTTTTACCCAGTCTTAATCTTAAAAATTAGCATATGCCATGTAGTGCATATATGAGAGAAATACTCTAATATAAATTATAAATCTTTGTAATAAATACCTTTATTCCTGAAATATGTATTTACATAGTCATTGTTTTTCTCAAGTATTTTGAATGCCAAGATTTAAATGAAGTTTCCAAACAGGACTGGTTTTAATTTCTGACTCTTTTAAAAACTGTCAAACAATAAGATATTGTGTTGTGGAACATTACTCCCAGCAACACTCGTGTAAGGAATGGAGTCGTAATGATTTATTAAATACAGTGTGCGGTCACCAGCAGGTTTTTATAAGTTTAAACGGAACATTTTGAGTAAGCTAGCGATGTCCATGCTCTGCTTTCCTTTAGTAGTGATTAGATTTTTTATTATTGTAAGTTCTATAATTTCTGGAATCGTTAAATTCTCCCATTTTATTATTGTAATATTTTTTTTCTGTCTTGATCCATTGTTTTATTTATTGCTGAATCATTCGCTCGTGTAGACAGGAGGTATAACTTCATAGTAATAATTGCAGTTCAACCTTCCAAAGTACTGATAAATTTATTATCTTTAAGTCTGTACTATTAAGCAGTTAAAGGAGCTCGTTTTAATGAGGTGGCCCCCATTTAATTTCAGTTTTCCTAGTTTTTTAACTACAGATAACCAATTTGTTAGATTTATTATTGCCAGTCTACGGATGTATATAATTTGGTAATGTTCATTTTGCAGGTGTTTTGAAAGGTTTTTTAAGGCTGTGAATTCCAAAGAAGGTAAATTAAAAGCAAAACGAAGAGCTTTTTTAATGGATGATGTAGACTTAATAGGAACCGAATACCTGTGGCGGGTGAGTTGCATATACATTAAGAATTAATGCTATGAATATTGGAGAATTAGTGTACTTAGAAGCACATTTTTAGCTCTCAAAATAATAGTTTTTTCCATTGCAAAAGCATTCTCCACATTTGTTTTACCACATGATAAATGTATTATTGGACAGTTATAAAAATTACTACAGAAATATATTTAATGTGGGTGAATTTTGAATGCAGAGACCTTTAGAAACCCCTGTTCAAGAAGCTAATATCTCAAGTTCTTTATTACTGGTGTGTAGGTGATCACAAACAGTGGGGATGAGATCGCGAACCGGGCAATCGAGCTGCTGAAGGAGGTGAACACGAACCTTGGGCCTCGGCTGCAGTCGTCTCTACTGGAGTTCCACGAGTCGTTTGTGTCGGAGTGCCTCGACCGGCTGCGCGCGCACTATGACACGGTGTCAGTGCTGCGCGAGGAGAGCTGCAAGGAGGCAGATCTGCCAGGGGGCGTAGCCAACCGACTGCGTGCAGAGGCAGTCAAGATGTGCCGGGTCATGAAGGTCCTGCAGGAGTACATTGGAGAATGTGACGGAGACTTTGCGGGCGAACGGAAGATTCTCCCATTGCACAGGTAATCTTTGCTTTGTCAGTTAAGAAAAATACAATGACAACAGTCATTTCACAGAAGTTAAGATTCTTTCATATGTACAGGTGAAATATGCTCGTTGGACTTGTTTACTGGGATACCTATTTTAACCAGGTTAATGAGAGTCTCGACATTAAAGTTTTGGTCCCATGTTTCTTTTGCAGATTCTTAATTATGATTCCTCTGACATAACTTACATATATAAAATTTTATATGCAAGTGATGTGCAATTACCTACAACATTGCGTCACATGTGTACTTAATACAGTCGGGCTCCTATTTTATGAGTTCCTGATTTAATGCCGGCAGCAATTTTATGAGAACATTCTCAGGAAAAAATAGAACAATCCTGGAAAATTTAAGAAATCTAAAGGAAAATTGATTAAAGATACACTTGCTAGTTGAAAGTGATAAATAAAATATAAGGGGTGTAGTTTCGTTACTCTCAATTGGTATGCTGCAATACAAAAAAAATTGTAAAAATCCATGAAAATTGTAGTTGTGGTTTGGAGTGAGTGTACCGCTCATTGCTCTGCGGGTGACACGGGTGACACATGACGTTGCAAAGGGAAACTTTATTCTAGCATCTTCCCCTCTCACCACATCTCTCATCACGTAAGTTATAATTTGTGAAGACAGTCTGTGGGAGATGCAAAGCACAGTGGCTAACGTCTAGTGGCTTATTTTGTAACCAGTGGAATGATGATAAACCACTTGGCTTTCCATGTTCTCAGATATTCATTGATGGATCCGTTAGTGGTTGAAACACCGGTGTACACAGTAAGGGATTTTTCGAAAATCGGGTTGATTTTTAGGCTGTATTTGTGCTGTATTCATGTTTTGGGCTGCCATCAATTGCATTATCGCAGGGCTACCACTTTTCCTTAAAGAAAAACCCTTGATCCTGGTGGCATGTATCCCAAGGCAGTTAAGGTCGTGATAGAAGACCTATTTTTAGACAATGTTGTGACAGGTGCAGCATCAGTTGCGTAAGACCTCAAGTTGCAGCAGGAACTGATAAATCTCCTAAAACAAGGGGGTTTTCAATTAAGAAAATGGTCCAGAAATAGCTAAGCTTTCTTAGTTGCAGTACCAAAGAACCACCAAGAGAGTCCACTGAGTTTCAAGAAAATAGTGAAGTGATCAAGGTAATTGGTTTTTTTAGTGGGATTCAAGGTTGGATGTGTTTTCATATAATATTCAATCAGCCAGCACAACAGTCACCAAACGAGCTATTCTTTCAGACATTGCTATGTTGTATGACCCACTAGGGTGGCTTGCTCCAGTTGTCATTCAAGCTAAGA
>NQII01014373.1:4343-23062 GCA_002778355.1 Clitarchus hookeri | reverse complement strand
TTTTTTTTTTCTCTTCTCCAGCTGCCAGAGACGCGCGAAGACGCTTTTCGCTGAATAATATCGTATTTTCACGTCCTTATTTCCTTTCGTTTTCAGGACACCGTCTCCTTCCTTCTCGTGTTCTCTCCTCCATCACTTCCCCTCGTCCCTTCTATACTCACCCTTCTGCACCCACTGCACTGCCAATAAGCAAAGCAAATGTAATTTCCTGAAGTGCCTTTCAGAGCTTGGTAGTATGAGGCCTGGCCGGGGAAGGGGGAGGGGGGCTATATTCAGGGATGGGAGTTGTACTGAAATGGCGTGAAGGGGGTGGCAGGGGAGGGGGTTCAAAGCGGAATGTGCTCTACGAGGCAAGCGGTCTTGGTTCTGTTCCGAGCAGAACGCCTTGTTACAACCCCGAACTGTGCTCACGACACTACACCACAACCGTATTATATTCACCAATAATTCAGGTTCGATATAAATGTCAATATGCTCGTCACAGAATACTGTTTTTCCAAGTCCATTTTAACACGTTCGGTCCCCAACTCACGAGCTCAATTGCGGGAATCACAAAAATTTTTATATGCGGTGTACTCACGTCGAGTGTGTATTCTCGCGATCAGTAAACTTACAACTGCGCTCACGTTGATATTCGGATTATAACCATTACAAAGAGAGAAGTGCAGAAAATCCAAATAATCAGAATTCTTACAAGAAAGAGGTTCGAAAAACCGGCCTCTGATTCCTTGTTACGTACAGAGCCAACCAAAAATATCCTTAATGTGCAAAATTTCCTCGATCACGGACACAAGGACAGAACGGATTTAATTACATGTTCAGGTTTTGCAAAGAAGACAAATTTTGATGAGTACTGTACTAAAGTTTTCCCGGTCAATAAGCTGTACGTTTTGTGTTNGGTTTTGCAAAGAAGACAAATTTTGATGAGTACTGTACTAAAGTTTTCCCGGTCAATAAGCTGTACGTTTTGTGTTCGGCTATAGTAATATGAACCGTTCATAAACTGGAACAGCAGCACAACCGATTATGATGGTCTATTCCCGGTTACTTCAAACTTTTTTGAAATCCTGCTATAATTATACTTCCAGGATATNCAACCGATTATGATGGTCTATTCCCGGTTACTTCAAACTTTTTTGAAATCCTGCTATAATTATACTTCCAGGATATTACTCCGCCTCATGCAAACAAAGCTTATACGAGTCTAGAAAATTGCACCAAAAAATAACGCACCTCATTCGTGCGCAATTAGTGTCATAATATTTTCCATAAGAACTACTTCCTACTACGCATTACCAACTTATCTATTTTTGTCACTGTGTTAATTCACATTAATTACAAATTAAATATAATAATTTTTAGATAAAATTTAAATAAAATTTAAATTTAACGAATAAAGAGGTACTTTTACGTTAACACAAGTATGAAACGCTTGTGATACACGAGATATTTAGGAAACAACCAAACACGTTATAAATTTTGTGATTTTTCAAATGTTTGATTTAAAAAGTGTGAAGAAACCGGGAATAGACCATCATAATCGGTTACTCACACGGAAGATTGCTGGGCATTGAGGCACGTGTTGTATAGTGCCGGCTACAATTGACCTTCCTATGCTACAGAAGTGAAACAGTCGCTTGTACCGTGAACTATAGCTACACACGTAAGCAATATGGCATCACAGGCCAGCAGAAAGCGTAACTGCATTCGCCAATCAGCGCCTGGCTAACTTACTTGCCGGGCAGCAGACCAGCCAATAGNGCCAGCAGAAAGCGTAACTGCATTCGCCAATCAGCGCCTGGCTAACTTACTTGCCGGGCAGCAGACCAGCCAATAGAGATTCACAAAAGGCTTACTTCCCGAGCCTTGAGCCGCGAATCAGCGAATGGTTACGCCTGTATCAAAGGTCCTACTACACTGTTTCATTTGTATATACTTAACCTATTCTATGACGTCTCCGTCTCTATGCAGGGTCGACATGGATGACAAGGTTCACTAAACTTCAAATTAGAAAATAATCTTGGCGCTGCTTTGAGCGAGGGAATGTAGGAGAGGCATTGTAGGGGAGGGCTTTCCCGAACGCTCACCGCTGCAGAGGAAGGGGAAATCACGTGGCACACTGTGTGTTACCAAACTCTGTCTGGGCACGCAGGGGTAATATGGAGACTGAGTGTGCTCTAAAGTATGGTGTATGAAACATGAAATCTGAATAACCGTGATTTACTTGTAAACACTATTATACAGGGAAACCCCCGTTTTTCGCGAAAAGAATTCACGGCCAGTTGCATTTCACAACACACTAACTTAGATCCACTTTTGTGATTGGTTGGTATCTGTGTTACGCTTCTTAGTGCCTGTACGCGAATTACAGACGTACAGCAGTGAAGTTACCCAATTCTGATTGCCCGTTCAGATAGGAAAATATCTTCTCACAAATACACGCCGCCAATAAGGAAAAGAAAACTGCTGGAACGTCCGTAGTGTATTGAAATATAGTATGTGCGGAAATGTATTCGCGAAATTCGGGTGTCCCTAATACAAAAATATACTACTAAGTGCCATACAATATTCTGAAACAAGTGCCAATAACTCTTAAATGGTTTTATACGTGAATTTTAAAAGCAAAATATGCTCCTAGCCAAATTGTACCTTTATTTCCAAAAAAAATTTAATTATGAACAATTGTGGAGCGGCAGGGACCTCTCATCGTCTCGCAACACAACCTACGCCACACGATTCTAGGTAGCAAAAGAATGGGTGACCCAATAAGAATTAAAGTAAAACGAACAATCCAGTTTGTACTAATTAACTATCAGGAACTACTGGCGCTGTACACACCAAATTGATAACATTGTTCTCTGCCACCGCGCGGTTAAATGATAATGCCAGCACTATACAAACCAAACTGAGAACATCGCTCTCTGATACCANCACCGCGCGGTTAAATGATAATGCCAGCACTATACAAACCAAACTGAGAACATCGCTCTCTGATACCACGCTGTTAAATCAAGCGCTACGTGACTTACGTTTTTTCGACAGGTAATGTTCACACGCGGAGCATCTCTCACCCAACTGCTCTCGGCCGCTGTCACTCCTGAACTGATCAACCCCACTACTTCTTGCAGCGACGATGGACTTTCCCGACTCAACCGACGTGTTTTCGACAACTGCGCATTATTTTCTCATTTGGATTTCAATATATTGGCGATAATTGAACGAAGAGACCTGTCGTTCCCGCCAGCTCGAAGACGATGATAATATGAATGTNTTTCAATATATTGGCGATAATTGAACGAAGAGACCTGTCGTTCCCGCCAGCTCGAAGACGATGATAATATGAATGTTAATATGGGCGGTGGAACGAAGACAGGGGAGCAAATGGTAGAACCCCGATAAAAGTCCTATCTCACAGAAGTTTCTCCAACGTTGAACATGTGAGAAATCCCTCCGAAAAAAATTGTCATCAAAGTAAAGANTCCTATCTCACAGAAGTTTCTCCAACGTTGAACATGTGAGAAATCCCTCCGAAAAAAATTGTCATCAAAGTAAAGAATCGAAGTGGGTATTATAATGGTGGAAAGTAATTATCAAAGCTCTAAGCCAACCGCGGGTACGATACGACACCAGTGATACACATGAAGTCCACAAGAAACCTCCCTGATTATTAATTACAATTATGAGAAAACTTTTTAATGTAAAACCACGCAGTTTACGGCATTCTATAGAGAAAATCTGGTGAGATTTACGTGTACTTATACGTGAGATCATATTGTATTTTAAAGGTATCTAAACTACACTTTCTTTTCAGTCTATGTGTTAAATTGCAGATNTATACGTGAGATCATATTGTATTTTAAAGGTATCTAAACTACACTTTCTTTTCAGTCTATGTGTTAAATTGCAGATCTGGCGTGGTTAAATTTATGACAGACACAGTTCTGCCTCACGATTACCAATACTGTATATTACCATTATGCGGAAAATAGTTTATTTATGTTACAGATGAAATTCAATTCCCGTCGTTCAAGAGCCTCAGCAAATCATGAAAGAAATTAGTCGGCACGTGTAGTTGGATTACTTCTATGATATTTTTTGGATCTAGAGTAACACAGTTGGTGATTTATTTCTATGCGAACAGTATTTACATATTCAGATGAAACGTTCGTCTCAGTTCTACATATTTAGCACACACAAACTTTACAAATTTTCAAGTAAATCAGCCTTCTTTTGATACAAAAAACTATTTATTTAAGTGTTCGCAAACAAATACAGGTAGTTATTTTATGTAAACAACTAACTGAAAATATTTATAACATCCCAACGAAATGTTTCCCTTTCTTCAACATTTTATTTTACTGATCTCGGTGCTCATAAAGTATCGCGCAGTGACAGTAGAAGTGTTAAATACTGCATTACTTTGCCAGTATTAAATATCTCGTATTGTTGCAAAATCTCCAACACTTATCCTATTATAACAGTTTTCTTTAAGGGCTACGTGTTCATTCGTGTCCCTTCGAAGTTCGTTTGTAGCGTGTCTTTGTACACATGCTAATCACTAGCAGCGATATTCTGATGAAGCTACTTTTTGATAATTTTTTGAGTACATGTTTCAATAGCCACAGAGTCAGAAAGTTTTCCGGATTTGCTTCTGAGCTGTGTTGGACTCTCAAAGGGTGCACTAATAACGGAGAAGTGAGTCAAAGCAGGTATCGCATATACCTATTCACTACTCTGTACAAAGACCAACTTTCTGCAAGAAGCATACAAGGATAGAGTAGCAGTTCAAATGTATTAAGAGACAACCTTAACGCAGATACATTTGTTTTGCCGAAGAAGGTCCTTCAGGTATTCCCATCGTCTGTTATATATATATATATATTTTTTTGCCTGGGAGTGAAATGCTGTTTTTATATAATGTACACATTTAAACTATAGTTATGATAATTATTAGGTAACGTCAGGGATTATTTTTGTCAGTGCGAAGTGGTACCATTTTAGTCAACACCAAAACGTGTTTCTAGGTACTTTGACAACAAAATTACATTGATGGATTTATCAAATATCAGAGTGCCAAAATATTCAAAATTTTATATTCGTGTCGGTAGCAGCATGAGGACAATGAGTGTGTAAGTGAGTGGGGAGATTTGGGCGGCTCTTAATATCGAGGTCTTGAGAGCCGATGAGGGTGAAACGAGGTGAGTATGGAGCAGCGCCGGGATGCAAGGGCGGGGAAAATGGGAGATCCCCAAGAAAACCAACCTTCCAGAAGCATCGTCTGGCACGAGTTCCACGTACTAAAATTGGGGAAGTGACCCCACCGGGAATTCCGTGGTAAGAAGAGAGCTAGGTGGTGCAGTAGTAAATCTTTGGACTCAAACGCGGGAACACCTGGGTTTGAATCTTAGTCCGGCCATCGTAATTACAGTTTTTCATGGTCTCCCAAGATCACTCCAGGCGACTTCTGAGGTGTTTTACATGGCCGATTCCTTCCCCGCTCCGGCCTCTCTGAGCAACTAGCTCACTACGCTGACTTCGCTGTCAACGAGATGTTAAGCCCTACCTACAATCCATGGTAAGAACGTGTGAGAAGTGCCTTATCCCCTTCAAACGAGTAGCAACAAAAAGCGTCTGCAATAAGTACTTCATCACAACTGTGTCAAAAGAGCTGGGAGGATTTTATTTCCCAGAGTACTGCAGTCTGAAGATGAAGTCCTGGTATGTAGGTCAGAAAGACTCGTAGGAGAAACAATTAGCAGAATTGGTTTGAGAATAGCAATAGCGGTATAGCCCACTCACGTTTACTTCCAGCTTTTCTGACCCCCTGTTGAGAGAGTATCTGACCAAAGCTGACGGCAAAAGGCAGACACAAACCGAACTATTGTGCAAAAATAGTTTTTTTTCATTGACGTTCTTTTAACTGGAAGTACAGGAAACTATCTTACATATTAAAAGAGAGTTTTTTTAATTCACAGAAGTTCCGTAAAATTTACGGAATGTCCGTTTTTGAAAATGAATGTGTCTGTAATTTCACGGAGAGTTTACGGATATTTCTGGATACATTTTTATCAGCATTTTTCAATAAAATTAAGGAAATTTTTTGCGAACAGTACACAGATGCTTTTACTCTACTGGCTAAGTAGCTGTAGTAAAAAGGTGAACGCATTGGGAATGAGTAATATTATCATCGCCACACTTCTCGCCTCTCGTAAAGGCTAACTGGGTTCCATTCTCTCGCGGTGTCTCCCGGAGTATTGCACGTGTGAAACGTAGTGGACGTTATCGTTTTCCAGCGGGTTTTTCTCGGAACACTTCCGCACCACCCGCCCTTTCATTCCTCCGTTTCTCCATTTTCACTTCACTCTCAAGGGCGGTCAAGATCTTGTTTGCTAAGCAGCAATCAAAACATTTAATTTCCTTTCTCCAATCTAAACCGTTGTGGGGCCAATAAAACAACAGAGTACAGTTTATGTCTGAAATGATGCAATGCACAGCACGAATACCCATTCCACTCTATACGTAGTCCATTTACGGTTCCTTTAAATTTTTCCGATGCTCTGCTTACGTTCTACTTTCAGACTATTCCTCCGCCTCATGCAAACAAAGTCTTAAAAATTGCACCAATGGGATAGCGCACCGTATTTGTTCGAACTCAGTTAAATAATAATATACATGAGAACTATTTCATACTGGGCATTACCACAAACTTATTTTCTCACTGTTTTATTTGTTCATTACAATCGTAATATAATTTATATATAAAATAGAAGTTTAAGTCCAATTTAATCATAAACAAGATAGTTTTATGTAAACAAAAGTATAAAACGCTTGCGATATGACATATTTCGGAAACAACCAAACACGTCATACATGAAGTGATTTTTCAACGGTTTGATTAACAAATTGTGAAAAAACCGCGAATAAACTACAGTGTCAATATAAAGTTTAAGGCTATCCCTACATATCAGCTAATGTGCTGCTGTAATATAATTTTATATTGTTCTTAACTTATTTATGTTAATTCTTCCTTAATATACATTTAGAATGGAAGACTTTTGGTATAAGGGGAGAAGAGTAGCAGAAACGGTTCAAAAGCTACAACGTTTTTTATTTAAGTTTTATTTAATGACAATAAATTGGATAATTCTTCTAGAAGAAAATTGTATAGTTCGAAAAATGGTAATGATATAGATATGATTTCTTTTTTCCAACTAAAACGTACTAAGAAGAATTCAATGCAAGCATTGGAAAAAATTACAAAAATTTCTCAACTTAAAAAAATATGGAGGGTAGGGGAGGGTAACTTTTCTGAAATTATGACTAAAAATGAAAACAATTGGAATTATATTTTTAGTGCGTTTAGATATCCCCGTCTCTTCGTTAGGTTGGCAACGTGTGTTCCTTCTAATGTACGCGTACAATTAGAGTTAAGGCTGGCACTCCTCCGTAATCAGTTAATAATAAGTTGAAATATGGAAAATAATGTGATTTATTGGGTGTTCTGTCAAATTTTTAACTAGTAGTACCTTATCTGAATTTTTGGTTCAAAATTATTTCAAAGTGTGAAACTGATGCTGTATTTCCATTCAGTTCATTACCGGAATAAATGTAACGGATGTTATTATTCATTTTCACTTCTTCACTTAATTCAGATTTTATTTATCAGAGGTCTCTTGCACTATAAACTTTTAATGCCTTGCAATTTTGTAATATTATAGGTAATATTCACAAAGAATAACATTCATGCTCAGATAGCCTTTTATATAAATTAATGATCTACATAACTTTCGTTCTTTCCAGCAATCGTGAAGTCGAAAAAGGTAATTTTTGTCGTGCATGATAATTTTTTGAACATGTCCAATTTTCAAATGTTTGGTGGAGCCACCCAACTTTTCCAGACAAACATGGCGCTGTTTATTTGGTTTACGTGGCGTCGCAACTGTCCAACTTTATTTGACCAAACTTGTGAAAAGCAATTTGGAGGGAAAATTTGTTAGTGTGACAGGGGTGTGAAAGTTTTTTCTGACACTGTATAGTGACCCAGAGCAGTGTTGATGCGGATGGCCAGTGACCGACGCCTATGTGCGTTGTTTGCGGTGAAGCAGAGCGCTGCTTACACGAGGTGATACACTGGCGAGTGCGCGCTATAAGCCGTGTTGACAGCCGGCGTTGTGGCATCTCCCAGGCACACAAGACCGCAGTCACGCCCTCGCTGCGACACGGCGGCAGATGAGGCAACCTCGCGGCGCGTCTGCCTTGTGTACGTCCAGCGTGATGACATGACGCCTTGTACACGACATTGTCGCGGCCCGCCGCCATTGTCCGCCATGTTTGCACTGCTAATACTGTGCGTGCTGGTGCCACCTACCACCACCACCTCCTCCCTCGCGCATGCGCGCGCAGCCTCGCTCGCCGATGCTATGCAGATGAAGCAATCTCCCCCGGAGCTTATCCCAGCAAACGGCGCCTGTGATTTGCGACGACCTCCGCTGCCGCTATGTCCCGGTTTAGTCGGGACTTAATCCCGCGTACCCCTGGCGATTAATAAAGGACCACCTCTCCCTCCAGTCCTTTTGCGACTGCACTGAGTAAAAGGCTCTGTTGAATCAAACAAAGTCTGTTTGGCACAACCAAATTAATTTTTTTGTTTAGGAACAATGAAATATTTTGTTGTCGAAGTAATATTATTGTATTGTTCTTATTTAGTTGCCCGAAACAAATATTTGGTTGGTGCATCCAAATATTTTATTTGCCCCATGTTCATTACACGTTTTCGGTTAGTGTAAAAAAAATTGGAAACCCGACCAAGATTCGAACCCAGATCATCAGTGCTCGGGCGCGACGCCATAACAATCTCAGTCAATGTGACTGCTGAGATATTCGGAACGTTTATTAAATACATACAATTCAAATACTGGTCAACACGCGCGTTTAAATATTTCGAGTTTTGCAACTTTACTTTGTAGTTTCCAGTTGAACTTGTTTTATTACGAAGTTTATACCATTATTATTAAAGATCAATAAATGCACATACAAACACTGTTACTATCCGAATTGCCACAAGCAAGGCAAACAAACTCTCGAGATGTATTTTTGAACGAAGGTAATCAAATAGAATGTCAGACAAAATTTATAAAATTTATTTAATAAAATATTTTGTTTACAGTCTTATGTATTTTTGCTTAAAACAGACGTTTGGTTATTCAAAAATGTTTTCGGTTATATGAACAAAATTAATTTTGTTGCTTTTCAAGTTTTGTTAATGCAACAAATTATTTTATTGGTTGCTCTCTCAATGTGGAATCGTAAGTTGGCTAGTCTTGGTATAGCTGGGTCGTAGTAAATTGAGCACATTTGCCAACATTATAAAAAAGGACACGTTGAGTGGTGTGCTTCTGTGAAGTTGGCAGCGATGCACGGAAAATAATGTCATGTGTGACGAGACCCAACGCTGTATTAGATATGTTAATTGTATGGCAGGTATCGTGATTGGTAATGGTCATTTTAAGTTCTTGTTTTATGATATTTTTACAGTCATCTCGCCATCTGCCGGAAAATTTAATTATTTTTTTTCCACATTGTATCGGGGATTTTTATTATGAGATGCTGTCGTATATCGAGAAATTTGTACCTCAGAACGGAGCAGCTGGCCACTTCCAATGACACTCATGATGTGCAGAAAGCCAGAAGAGAACCCCTTCACCCCTCCATTTCCTGTCGGCCATCTGACACATGGAGGGGAGTTACAAATTATATCTCATAAAAAGTAACCGGAGCGATATATTGTATAAGCGCCAGCAGTTTGGTTAAATGGAATATATCAGATGGTATTGTAAATGCAATTGTTTGGCAATAAATGCGTATTGGGTATTAGCAGGAGCACGCAGCATTCCCGGGACACCGGGCGATTCACATGCGTAGGGCGATCTTCCCACTCGGAAGGGCGGGTCAGGGCAGCTTGTTTTGTCTCTAACAACGCCATTGTTGAAGAGATGTCAGTGTTGCATCCTCTTCATTTGCTGTCTTCATTATTATGTAGTCCGGCCAGTGTTGATGTTGAAATGCCTACGTTTCAGGCAAAGGTTGTGTACGGAGTTTAAGTTCGAAAGTTCTTAATTCGGTTGTTTCTAATCTTTCTGAATCCATGGCTATTCTGACCAACTACACTGAAGGAAGAAAAAAAGATTTGTTAGGGGCTACAAAAACTGTTTGGTTGATGCTTTCCAAGGCGAAATTTCGTTGTTCGTAAAAAACAGGTTATAGTGCCCAATAACACGTAGACTTGCCAGTACTATATCTTTTTAGCACTCACTAATATATTTGTTGATTAAAAAAAGTTTATTGGCTGCCAGTAGATATTATTTGGCAGCTACAGCATTCATATTATCCACAGTGAAATATTTTGCTGCGACTGCAAAACAACATCCGTTATGTTCTGCGCATGCGCTCTGGTATATTCGAAGTGGCCACTTTCTGTCTGGCCACGACACCATGTTTGTCTGTGCTCAGTTCTTTACATAAGGTTACGCACTCATTCATTAGGGATATTCCTAAGTACTTACGAATCGATTATATCATTCCTGTATTTCAAGTAAGTAAATGTTACACGTAAATGATTACAGAAAATTAACTTACCTGGAGGTGAAGTGTGCAAGCCTTGTCGCGGGCGCCACTTATTAGATTCATGTTATATACATGCTTAAGACAACGCTTTAACTTCGAGCAATGCAGCATAATAGTAAAACGCTGAGATCGCAGTTGAGATGTCCTAGGTTCGAATCTCACTCACGAAGACTTGTAATATAGTGTTTATTTGTTATATGACCACATCTACCTACAAAAGCCCACAATCCGCAAAACACCTTTGTGAACATCACTAACCAGTATAGCTGCTATGATCGCAACATTTCCGCTGGCACGTTATTGCCTACAAGAAAACTGAATTTATTGGTGACCACAAACGCCATTTTGTATTTTCCACTAGATGCTGGAATTAGAAAAAAATTTTGTTGGCACCACTAAATATTTTGTCATGTCCATTTTAACCAAAGAATCTTGTGGTTGACAACAACATTTTTTTTGTCACCACAAAACTGTTTTTTTAGTGTGATCATTTCCGTTGATCTTCTACTGAATATCTTATGTAAATCAAACTATAATGTTACCAAATTTACCTTCTGATTTTTACTAGCGTTTGCCAAATTAAAAAAAAATTCTATACTTTATAAACTTTATATTAGATTCGCAACGTATTGAAAAACTTATAAGAATGTAAACTCACTTCATTATCGACTAGACGTATTGATGGTTCAGTTTAGAAGTTTCAAAAAAATCTTCATTGCGGCTGTTGTTCTTTGCCATCGAAGGCCCCACATACAGTTCACACAGAAACGCATACCGAGAAAGAAAATCACGTGTCTTGACCTCCGGTTATACATTTTTAACTCTACTTTAGGAGCTCCATTGCGTATTCACTCCATAAGGAACAACATTACGAAATTCCTTGTGATGTCAGAACCTAAAGTCGCATGTCGATAGTTACCGATTATGTAAAGAGCTATCATACGAGAAACAATTCGCGGTGCCCCGTGTAGTGATTCTTAGCCCACCTGGGGCCTGAAACAACTCTTACTAGTCCACAAACCTACTACTTGTTGATGTGCAGACTTGTAACAGCAAGTCACGCGACACAAGCTGATAGATGAGACTTGTAAAAATCCATACTGATTCTGCAATTCTAGACGAATTCTACAAGACTAGCTAACAACTGTAATAAGTGTACCTTTGTGAATTTGTAAATAACGATACCTTTCGTTGTTGTCATTCAATGATACTGCCCAGCGTTTCCGAGCGAGCGTAATCCAATTTACACTATTTGTTCCGCTAACAAACTGTAAAATATATTTTTTTAAAGGAATCCTGCTGTATCACTTAACACATTTTCAATATATGTAGTACATAACCAATATTTCTCTTTAAATTCATAGTAGTTGGCTGCCACAAACCGGTTTCTTGGCAAGTACATGTGCACGGCTGTCATGCATCTGCAGCTTTGTCTTCTTTATCCACAAACATACACATATTACAGTATTACAAAAAGCTACTATGACTGCAAATTTTTTTTAACCCGTATTAAAGTTCACAAATTCACAAATACTTTATATTTTCACTACAGATGCTCTTGTAAAAATGTCTTCCCATGGCCTTAAAATTGTCGAGAATAGATAGCAATTGAGGATTTTTCTACTTTTGTACAAGAATGGAATTTTACTTATAGTTAAAATTTCTACTCAGGTATAGCACTTTTGAAAGCCTTGCTTAAGATCTACTAGTACTCACATTGTGTATTCTTCCGCCATATGTAAAATTAACATTGCCACGGGCATGATCACTTTCTTCTTCCGTCGGCCTACTGAATCTGTGAAAGTATAAGAAAAGTAAATTTTTTACACATTTTCAAATTCTTGAACTTGCAAGCATAAAAAAACAGACAGCAAAATAAACCATTTCAGTATTCATAAATGTTTACCAAACCCTTGTAATTCAACGTTAAGATATGGAACTATATTCCCTCCGTTGTTACCAACTTTTCTGGGCGCACGTCTGTCGATACATGCGTCTAGGGGCAGTGACATTTTCAGGCGGTGGTTTTGACAGTGCTCATTTAACCGTAAACAGCCTTCTACATTGGCGTGATCGCTGCCTATGAAAATATTACACGGCGTTCGGACGTGGCCGCCGGATGAATCCACTTGCCACGGCCCACTAATTCATTAGAGTACGAGGGCGGGTGGGCGGCAGATTAGTATCAGCTGAGCTGCGGACTGATTGGCGCGCGTGCAAAGTGTCCCGTGATTGATTGCGTGGCCTGTGATCGATTCCAATGTATTAGCCCGGCCAGACGTTTCCGCGGCTCAAAACCTTCTCCCCGCCCTACCATCACGCTGCCGACATCAAAGACCTGCCTGCGTCTGGGTTTTGTCGACCGACGTTTGAGTTGGACCTCCAAGTTGCTAGGTTGAATCTCTGCATTAAGTTATACTGCAGCCACACTGAGCGATATGCTCACGATGTTCCCTACATTTGTTTCAAAAAGGAGAAATTACATAAAATTTAAAGTGGTTATCAAACATGAAGAGGTTTTGAAATTATCATGACTCAGAAAATCTGATGGGTTTTACAGATAGACGATAATCGTGGAACCAAATGCGAAAATAAATTAATGATGATAGGTTTACTGTAAAACCATGTGCGATTTTAAACAAATTCGTTACATTTCTTATCTTATTATCCCTGTGTACACTTAAGAAAAAATAGAAAAAACGTGTCTCAGTTTCGTAGCTAATGAGATAGCAATAAATAGTAAACAAAAATGTTTCTTGTTGCTATAGGAATGAAATGGAATAAGCTCGGTATTTGTAGCGAATAAGTATTTAAATAACGGAAGTCTGGAGAAGAAATGCCTCAGATATATCTACAATACTTAATTTGAATTAAGAACTCCACTTAAAGAAATTACTAAAGTAACTATTTTCTTGGGCTTTGGTTCTGCTACGCTTATATTTTAAAGTAAATGGAATTAATGAATATTTATTATTGGACACTCTTCTTCTCAAAGCTGCTACTGTGTGCAAAGTAATTCCGAGAGAGCTTATAATAAAGGAAAACGCTGTCTCAGGCGGAAGAAATCCTTTCTTCTGTTTTTTTAATATTGTTGAAGAGAGACGTTTAAAGCGAGGCCTTGTATACTGTCACAAATCTGGCAGAGGAAAAATGTTAAAAATAAATTCAAAGAAGTATAGCGCTGTACAATGATAATTACTATAAAAAGGACTAGTTTCAATCATCGTTCTTGGCGAAAAGCCACATAGGTTTATATAAAGGAGTAACATTTTTCACCTTTTTTGACGCAACATTGTTTATATGAGTTGTTTTCAAAAGTGGAAACTTTAAAGTTGCTTTTCTTTAGTGAGTATGCTTTTAAGTATGTCTCGCATAGCCTTTGGTGAGGCAAGTTGACGAAACGAAAAGTAATTATTTCATAAATGCCACAAAAATATTATTTAATATTATAGTGCAGAAATTTGTGCTATAGCACATCAGCTTCTGCCATCGTAAAGGAAATAACCACATAATAAATTTAATACATCGTATGTCATTGTCGTTCTACAAAAGCCATGTTAGATTCTTTTCCTCTAAGACTTTACAATAAATTTAATTCGCCTGTGTTTGGGTGTTCTTGATATGTTATTCCAGTTGTATGTCTGCAATTTGTTTTGGATGGCGTTATTTTTGTGTCGTCCTACTTGAGAAACAGACATTTAGATGCTGCCTACTATGATCATGAATCCAACACAGACCCCGAACAAAATCTAAACAATACCAAAAGAATATGAATAGGTACAGTTGGCCGTTTAACGTAATCTTGTCTTTCTATCTTGACGTTCGCCGGCTTCAAAAGTTTCATAATCATTTAATAATTTAAATAAAAAATACATCTTAAAATATTTACCAGGATTTTACAAAAATAACTTGACTCTAATAATAAGAAACATAATAATTTAATTTACAATTGTTAAACAACTGGAGTTACCAGCTGATTTATCAATGCATTTGGGTCATATTCATATCGTGTGGACACCCTTTCTTTTATACAATTAGTCACCAACCACAATTTGTTTACACTCAATGCCAAAGTGTGACAGCATTAGGGACGCCTGGTTTTCGCGAAAATATTCCACGTCTAGTTGCATTCAAAAACACTGTAACTTAAGTCCACTATCGTCACTGGATGATTTTGATTGCCACGCGTGTTGGCTGTCTACCTGTGAAACACCGGCGTGCAGTGTTGGAGTTAACTGCATTCTGATTGGCCCGCGTGTCCTGTCACAACGACACACGGCCAATGATCAACAGAAATGTGCGAGAGTGCACGTAGAATACGTGTAAACATTTTAGAGACAGGCAGCTTGCCCTAGACATCGTTGTTGAATGCCAAAACAAAACGCGATGTACGAAACATTATTAACTGTGCATTCACGACAATAACGCTATCTTCTCGAGACCCGCGTGGGTTTGGTTCTATTGTCTTATTGCTAGATTCAGACAACCATACAAGCTCGAAATAATACCAGACAAATAAATATGCATGAACAAAACATTTTATACGCCGTTCTGGCTAAACTGAGTGCTTTCAGAAACCCTGCTTAAGATCTACTTGCATGCACATTGTGTATTTTTGCACGATAGTAAAATAAACTTTGTCATGTGTATGATCACTTTATTCATGCGTCGGTCAAGTAAAACTTCGAATTATTAATAAAATAAATATTTTTTACAAATACTGGACCCATTTCTTTTAGTGTGCCCTTTAAAATATGCGCAGGTAGGGGAGGAGCACTGACATTTTTAAAACGATGATTTCAAAAGTGCTCAATTAACTATGAACAGCGTATAGCTCGTATGCTTAATACGTTTGAAGTCTTATATTTTATTATTTTAAATAGTTTAATTAAATGGTTTTAACGGTTTTTTTCCATACATTATCTTTTCCCTGAGTCAGTTTTCCTTAAACAGTATGATTATAGCTAAAACAATCTTATAATGGTATCTAAAACTTTTTTAAGAAAGCTTCTAATGTCGATACGAGTTAACTAATATGCGCGATTTTCCATGTCAAGTTACGGTAAAAATGTATATTATTACTTTCGAATATATTTACGCCAAGGACAGTAGTAAAATATGACTTATCTCAAAACTACTGTAAAAATATGCCTCGAGGTTAGTGAAGTTCAACGTTTTGAATTTAAAACATAAATAGAAAATAACCATCCATTCGACATAGAATCTCCAGAAAGTTTGGCAGTTCCTTGCCTGCACTCTACTGACGTTACTTGAAGTATTACACTTACGGCTTAACATATTCAGACCCAGTGTACTTATACAGTTATGTACATAACGCCAGGAAGGTAATTTATTTTTGGCCAGTACTGTAAACGAGACACGGGTGTATTCTACTTGAAAAATTACTGAAATTAAGTTTACGTTAGTAGGCCAAAAATGTTACTTTTACAGTTACCGACTTTTAACTAAATTTCGTAACTGATTAAATATTAGTGGGTAGAAAAATTAGAAATCAGGTAAGTTCAGGTTTAGTGCCTGGAAAAAGTAACTGAGTAATATTTAGCGAACCACTGTATATTGGAAGTAACTTATATTATTTTGGCAAACAGATTTAAACATAATTAATTCAGCAGAGAAATAAATACTGTTTAATGACCTATTTTAGCAGAGAGAAAAATCACCAAAACAACCATGAGTTGTGTTTGCTTCACTCTTCTACTCTCACGAAAGGAACACCCACAAATGTGGCGATACGAATAAATGCTGCAGATAGTAAGAGATATACTGAGCTTGCAGACATAGACAAAATTTTACAAATATGTGCATTTCAATAAAATTTAACTTCCCATACATTAAAAAAATAAAACAGTTTGAAATTGAAACATCGGCATAAAATAAACTTCTAACTTAACATGCAAATAAGTTACTTTTCAGTAGTAACTAGATTAAACTAGTATTTACTTGTTTGGAAAGCTAACTCGTTAAGTTAAAACTATTGCTAATAAGAATTTTTTTAGCATTTTAACTTTTTAACAAGTTAGCGCCCATATCTGCAGTCTACACTGTGAGGTTCACATATTCCCTGTGTGCGAATGATACCGATATGAAAATCCGTTATTATTCTAGGCCAGGGGTCGGCTAGTATTTTCAAGTGGGTTCTGAATACTTTTGAAAAATTTTATCGAGGTCCAGAAAAAAAAAACACGTAAGTACTTATAATTTTTAAATTTTTATTTTTATATACACATAATTGCATTACAATAAAATAGAAAAATATATATAATGTAAAATAGAAAAGGCAGGTATTCGTTGAAAAATTAATGCGAAAAATTACACTTGCGGTCTTGAGCCAGTTTTTTATAGTTTGGTTCACGTGGCGAACAGCTAATGCGAAGTGTGTCTTCAAGGTAGGCGTCCGTTAATCTCGAACCATATTTGTTCTTCAAAAAATTCATTTTGGAGAACGTTGTTCCACATATATATATATGTGGAGCTGAACATAGTAGCCAGGTAAATCGCTAGTTTCCTGCAGGTTTCATACTTTTCTACATGTTTGCCCCAAAATTCTTCAAGGGATGCAGTTTTTTACATTTGCAAGGAAATATTTTCTTGCAAGTCAATTATATCCATTTGAAGTAAAGGTTTTTCAAGACTGGCCAACTTTGCAGCCACATCAGTTCATTCTACAGCTGGAGCAACTTCATAAGGCGATTTAAAGAATTGTGACAACTTACCTATCTCTGCCAAGTCTTGGAATCTTGCTTCAAATTCTTTCCCAAGATCTGACATAAAACTTAGGAACACTGCAGTGTGTATTTCGGAATTCTTCTTTTTATATTCAAGAATTGTTGGAAAATGAATAAATTCTTGATTTGCAATATCTTTTTCAAAGATATCCAGCTTGCTACGAAAAGCAGACACACTTTGTATCAGATCACATAATAATTTCCCATTTCCTTGTAACTCGGTGTTGAGCGCATTTAAATATTTTAGAATGCCTTTCAGGAAAGCCACAGCTAACATATTGCCCTCGTTGGAGAGGAACTCCAAGTGCTCCTTGCCCTGTGTACCCAAGTTGACTAAGGAGGTCACTTGTTATTTTATTTGCCAGAAACGTTCAATATTTTGACCTTTACTTAGCCAACGAACATTGTTATGTTGCAGTAAGTCAGAATACTCTGAATCACATTCAGATATAAATTCCTTAAATTGTCGTTGCTGAAGAGCAGAACGAGACCTCATAAGATTGATCAACTTGACCAAGTTGTTTTAGTGAGTATGCTTTTAAGTATGTCTCGCATAGCCTTTGGTGAGGCAAGTTGACGAAACGAAAAGTAATTATTCCATAAATGCAACAAAAATATTATTTAATATTATAGTGCAGAAATTTGTGCTATAGCACACCAGCTTCTGCCATCGTAAAGGAAATAACCACATAATAAATTTAATACATCGTAAGTCATTGTCGTTCTACAAAAGCCATGTTAGATTTTTTTCCTCTAAGACTTTACAATAAAGTTAATTCGCCTGTGTTTGGGTGTTCTTGATATGTTATTCCAGTTGCATGTCTGCAATTTGTTTGGGATGGCGTTATTTTTGTGTCGTCCTACTTGAGAAACAGCCATTTAGATGCTGCCTACTATGATCATGAATCCAACACGGACCCCGAACAAAATCTTAACAATACTAAAAGAATATGAATAGGTACTGTTGGCAGTTTAACGTACTCTTGTATTTCTATCTTAACGTTCGCCGGCTTCAAAAGTTTCATAATAATTTAATAATTTAAATAAAAAATACATTTTAAAATATTTACCAGGATTTTACAAAAAATAACTTGACTCTAATAATAAGAAACATAATAATTTAATTTACAATAGTTAAACAACTGGAGTTACCAGCTGATTTATCAATGCATTTGGGTCATATACATATCGTGTGGACACCCTTTCTTTTATACAATTAGTCACCAACCACAATTTGTTTACACTCAATGCCAAAGTGTGACAGCATTAGGGACGCCTGGTTTTCGCGAAAATATTCCACGTCTAGTTGCATTCAAAAACACTGTAACTTAAGTCCACTATCGTCACTGG
>NQII01014372.1:3168-17996 GCA_002778355.1 Clitarchus hookeri | reverse complement strand
TCAGAAAAGTGTACTCTATTAGTTCATAGCGAGCAGAGAAACTTGACCGCCACTTTTCAATATCTTCTTTTAATTATTTTTACAGGCTTAAATATTTTACCCACCGTCGAAACTTATTTGCATTACTGAACTGAGCTAACAAGGTGAACTATAACATGATTTGACATTTTTCATATGGTAATTTAATTGAGTTTAAAAGCAAATTTTGAAGAAATCTGGCTTATGTTATCAGTCGAGTTTTAAACAATTTATTTGTTTTCCTCGCATCTGATTTTTAAAAATTATAATTTCTGAATTTATAATTTTTTAGTATTTTCCGGTTAGAAAATTTTTTGTTCAGGTAAAATCAAGTTAAAGCCTCCCTGTTTGTTTCATTGCGTAATGTCGTGCCTATTTTTCTTTTGTTCAGTATAGATATTCTAATATGCCAGTTTTCCGTTGTACGTCTCATTTTACAAAGGTGAGTTTGGCGGTTACAAGAAATTTATGAATGTCTATCATTAAGGGTTTTCTTCACATGCATTCCTAAGCCAAGCACGCCTTTAAACTTTAATAATATTATTACCATAAAGTCTAGCAGGGAAACCTATACAAACACGATCCAAGAGCGTATACATTCAATTACATCGACTCGTCCCACGACTTGACTATATATGAAAACAAACAGAATAATTTTGTATGTAGTTTATAACCAATCTGTCACTTGGTCGGCTATCATCATCTTCCGGTGTAAAAAGTTCATTAGAAGAATGAAAAAGATACATAAATAATAACCTGATAGGAAACAGTTTGTTCCAGTTTTCTCTGTCACTAATTCAATAAATTTCAGCAGGTCCCGTTTAAAATGAAACGGTGATTTCTCAGAATACAAGTTATTATTAGAAGTTTTTATATTTTTCAGTTGCTATATTTTTAGCACCCATTATAAAAACATGTGTAATACTACGGTAGAGTCTACCTAAAATTTCCGCTATGTTGGTTCGGTCATGAATGGGACTGGTAAGTAGACGAGAGGCTCGGGTTAGATCCAAGCCACCGGTAGCGCAAATTATCGAATGTCATGTGCCTTATTCTGTACCACGCACGTAACGAAACTTCGCTTAGCAGTTTGCATTGCTTCCACCTTATGTCGTGAGCTAGTCTGTTCCCAATGATTTGCTTCTGATGCTAACATNGCTTAGCAGTTTGCATTGCTTCCACCTTATGTCGTGAGCTAGTCTGTTCCCAATGATTTGCTTCTGATGCTAACATTTGCTGCTCTTCAAAGTGCTGCTAAAGGAAGAAGGTTTTCTTGAATGGCAGACTTTAAATAACCATTTTAAAACTGATAGAGACAAAANAAAGTGCTGCTAAAGGAAGAAGGTTTTCTTGAATGGCAGACTTTAAATAACCATTTTAAAACTGATAGAGACAAAACTGACCAGTAAATAGATCTGTAACTCGTTTTATTTTCTCCCAGCAGCTAAATTGTGATTGTACAAAGTTTTTTTCATTTTTAAAATTATACTTAGTTCCTCGATTTAACAATCTGAAAAACAACGTTTAATAGAACAACTGTAAATTTCCCGGCGCTAATAAATGAAGAGTTTCTCTCAGAAACAAAAATGATTATTAACATTTTAAATGATAATCTTGATTTGTGGTACTAAACTCAGTATAATGATTAATGACACCTTGGGTTGCCTATGGATGTACGAACTCTTCTAAATCAGTGGTTTCAAATATGATAATACTACTGACTGAATATTAAGTTATTTTGCTGCCACTGACCTCTGAACCAGTGGATCTTACTGTCGATAAGTGAAATGAAGCAGCAGTAATATGAAGCAGCTGTTATAACTTTCAATCACCGTACATCAATGGTAATTTTGTTGACACGAGTCACTGACTTAATTACTAGTCTTTAAGTGATTTCATTTGATAATTATTCACTGTTTTTCAATAGCATTCCCCTGGTTTGGAGCAGTTTTCGCATATTTGATTTTAGAACGTGTACAGAACTCGAAATAAAAAGGAAAATTTATAATCTGAATATTATAAGTGAATCTGTAGAGTTGTTTAAAATTACGGGGGTTGAATACGGCAGATAACTGTGGTTCAGATCAACATTCATAGCAAATTCCAGATCATCACAATTATTAAAAATTGCATCTCGAAATTTGTGCATCAAAAATAAAAAACAAGCTAGTTTATGTAGTATTTGTGACTTATTTTATAAATAAATTTTTGCTGATGGCAGAATTACTTTACTGACAACCATATTTTTCTCCCTGTGGGTATTGGGAATTTATATACCCCAGTCTGCGAATTTCAACTAATTGAATGATAATAGAAGGCGTGGAAAGGGGGCTTTGGCACAATTGGTGGGGGATCGGAGCATCGGAGCTGTTCATGATCTGTCATTCTGGTTCACCGGCGGCCATTTTCCCCTCGAAATTTCCTTTTTCTCTAGAAATCGACTATTTCCCCTCAAAACCTATTAAATTTCTCTCAAAATTTCCCTTTTCCCCTAAAAAAAAAGCACCGATCACCTAATTGAAAAAACGATCTCCCGAAAGGCACTACTCGATCCATCGGAAGGATTTTCGAGGGCAGAGCAGTGGCGGTAATATTGGTTTTACACGCATACGGTATGCCAATGCCAAGTCAGACCAGACAATCAGCCATCTTGGTTCTGTCAGCCATCTTGACCGCCATGTTAGATGTCGGTGATATTGACTTTTACCTTTAACAATGTCGCTGTGCCCATGACCTTGGAAAACCTTAAACACAAAGAATTCAAACAAATTCAAAACATTTCCAAAAAATTGTTAAAAAAATATTTGAAAAATATTTTAAATATACATAAAGAAATAAAAATTTACAAAAAAAAAATATTTTTTTATTTTTACAAATTTTATAAAAATCGCAAAAAACACTTGAAATTTGACTCAAGACCCCAAGACGAAAGACACAAAACCCTTGACTCAAGACTCAAGGCCCTTGTCTCCAAACACTTGAACCAAAACCCTTGACTCAAGATGCAAAACTGAAGACACAAAACACTTGACTCAAAAGCTTTGACTGAAACTCAAGACTCAAGACCCTTGACCCAAGATAATCAACCAAAAATTAAAAATTAAAAATTTGAATTTAGAGTGTTTGGACATAACGGTGCGCTGAGCCGAAGCCGGAATCATGCTCTGTCAATCCGGTCTTTAGGCTGCCATGTTATGACGTTACCCAACAGCTATATTGAATCCAAGTGACCTTTAAATTGACCACTAAACTTGACCCAGTGACCTTAAATGAACTTAAATACAAAATACCCCCAAAAAATAACTAAAAATTAAAAACAATTATCTTAAATTTTTTTTTATATATCAAAAATTATTTAAAACTAATAAAATAATCTCATTTAAAATTACAATATAAAACGTTTTTTAAAACATACATTTTTGGAGGTTTCCCCATCACCATGTCCAGCAGACGACTGACCCTCCACCAATCAATCACATTGTCATAATTTTTCCCTCCCCTACAAATGTTTCTCATTGGTTAATTAGTCAGCAGTCCTCCACCCGTCTCACCCATACTCATTCTGTCGAATGTACTCCACCAGCCATATTGTTTTTATTTTTCGTTTGTCATTTTTTACTTTTTATCACATAGGTAGTACTAATGTATTAATTATAGATTTCGTCACCAGGCAAACTACCGGTTTAGCCACCAGGTGGCAGCCATATATGTTTACATTTATTTAAAGTATACGTGGTTCTGTGTTTGCCTGACATATTGGATTCTATTTCCATCACCTAAATGGTACTAATTTCTCGATTTAGCCAAAGGCGAGCTGACGAAGCAAACATTCTCTCATACTCTGTTATGCCATATTCACTATCATTAGTTTCGTTTATTATTAGTTACCTTCCTTTCAATCTCTGTCATTCCTTCTTAATTTTGTCACCACGATTAAGACACGAGAGCTCCACCCACCAACTTGCATTGTATTCATGCTCTGCCATTCCACCTCGATTTAGTAGCATGCAGATTACTCGGTCCCCGCTATCCACCATTTTTGGTTACATCATTTCCGCAATCATTGATGACAAAATTAAGAAGGAATGACATAGAATGAAAGGAAGGCAACTAAGAAAAAACAAAATTAAAGAAAGTAAACATGGCATGACAGAGCACGAGAGAATGTTTTTTTCGTCATCTCGCCTGTGACTTATTCGAGAAATTACAACCATTTAGATGATGGAAATAGAAGCCAATATGTCAGGCGCACACAGCACCACCTATACTTTAAATAAATGTAAACAAATATGTTTATAAATTTAAAATAATAGTTTTAATGTTTTTTTAAATTTTTTAAGTTTTTTAATTTTGGGAATTTTTTGGGTTCAAGTTTATACAAAATCACGGGATCAAGTTCAAAGGTTGAGTTCAAGGTCACTTGGATTCAATATGGTGGTTGAATGACGTCATAACATGGCAGTCGAAAGACCAGAACTACATATCATGATGCCGACTAGGGCTCCGGGCACCGTTATGACCAAACGTTAAAAATTTTAATTTTTATAAATATTTTAATTTTTGGTTGAGGGTCTTGGGTTATGGG
Source organism: Clitarchus hookeri (assembly GCA_002778355.1). Classification (NCBI taxonomy): domain Eukaryota; kingdom Metazoa; phylum Arthropoda; class Insecta; order Phasmatodea; family Phasmatidae; genus Clitarchus; species Clitarchus hookeri. The sequence continues at coordinate 13,393 of NQII01014372.1, read as the reverse complement.
TATTGAGTCTTGAGTCTTAAGTCTTGTGCCATAAGTTTTCAGTCTTCAGTCAATTGTTTTGAGTCAAGTATTTTGATTCAAGCATTTTGAGTGAATGGCCTTGTGTCTTGAGTCTTATTGGAATTTTCTTTAATTGTTTAGATTTTTATATATTTTTTATAATCTTTAGATAATTTTTAAATAAATTTTTTTGGAAATATTTTTGCTTTTTTCGAATTTGTTAGGTTCAAGTTCATTCTAGGTCATGGGCACAGTATCAAGGTCAAATGTCAAGGTCAACGTCACCACCATCAAACATGGCAAACGAGATGGCTTACATAACCAATATGGCTTATGGTATGGTCTGACGCCAGACCCTGGACCTTGTGTACCGATTTGGTATACCCTATGCTTATAAAACCAATATGGCTGCCACCTCTCTTCCCTTTGAAACTATTCTCCAAATTCTTCTGATGGATAGAAAAGTGCCTTTGGGAGGACCGTTTTTGTAACTGGGAGGGGGGAGGGGTATTGGTACTTTTTTAAGGGGAAAATGGGATATTTTGAGGTAAAAAGGGAAATATTGTGGAAAAAAATGAAAATTTTGAAGGGAAAATGGCCACCGGAGGACTGGAATGACAGATCACGAACAGCTCCGACGCCCCGACCCCCATCCCCTTTCTCCAAACTCCCCTTTTTCTTCTACTGATAAGCACTAGTTACAATGTATTACAAACTTTGTTCTTATTAACATTTATTATTAACTTTATGAGCTTTGTAATTTAACTAATTATGTATATTAACAAAAATTTGTTTAAAGGACCTGCAGTTGCTACTAAAGTAACCATTTCGTTTATTTAATACAACGTTTATCCAGTATTTTAGAAACGGCACAGTTTGTTGATGTTTCATAAACCATTTCATTAGTATGAGCTGAAATCGCCAACACTGTATTGGCACGAGTTACACCCCCATAACTGAATGAAAATATTCTTCTAATTACAGCATGTAAATTGAAATATATGNAGTATTGGCACGAGTTACACCCCCATAACTGAATGAAAATATTCTTCTAATTACAGCATGTAAATTGAAATATATGCAAAAGTTATTGAGTGTTTTGTTATGAATTTTAGTATTCTGGTGCAATGACATTCACGATAATGGAGTTTGTTTAAAACCCATTTCTATGTTACGTTAACAATANTTTTAGTATTCTGGTGCAATGACATTCACGATAATGGAGTTTGTTTAAAACCCATTTCTATGTTACGTTAACAATATGTGTTGCTGGTTTCTGTAAAATGTACTTGCAAAATAAATAGACAGAGTTTACATATATAGTTCTTGTAAACACACAAACGTGAAATAATTATACGTATTATNTTTGCAAAATAAATAGACAGAGTTTACATATATAGTTCTTGTAAACACACAAACGTGAAATAATTATACGTATTATTTTTTTGTAAAAGGAAACATTTTACTGTCGAATTTGCGCAGCGCCCAGCAGCTGCGCAAAATATATTCGTTATTTTGCTTCGTCTTTTCAACAACCGCGAGCATCACGAACGAAACTTCTGGCAACTTTCGAATCAGTCTCGATGCCAGGTAGTTTGCACATGAATCAACTTAGCTTTTGTGNCGAACGAAACTTCTGGCAACTTTCGAATCAGTCTCGATGCCAGGTAGTTTGCACATGAATCAACTTAGCTTTTGTGAATTAGAATAAGCTGGCTGAGTGCAGATTCCAAATACGTGGGATTACTCCCATGCATGCTTTGTATAACGACCAGACCAGCAATAGTTGGCCGTTAACGGTAAAATGTCTAGATTTTTCACTTGTTTTATTTTGTTCACGACCNACGACCAGACCAGCAATAGTTGGCCGTTAACGGTAAAATGTCTAGATTTTTCACTTGTTTTATTTTGTTCACGACCTAGTGACAGGCAGTGGGTCAAAGTTCAACACCTGATGTGTGACTGAATTTCATTCAAGTTATCTTCCGAAAGTTTGCCTACCTGTTGGTGAACTGCAACTTGTCATATACGAAAATGAAACACGCACAACAAAAGGATAGAGTAGACGAACCAGGAGTCTCGTTAAGGATGTTTATGCGTTTTTTAGAGAACAGCCATGCTACAAGAGAACAAGTGGTGGTAAATTAATAAAAGTTTGTGTTTTGGTCTTTTTGTAGAGTCTTTAAATCGTAATGTACCCGCAATTTTCAGGCTGTTGAAATTTTCACAAAAAATTATATGTAGAAATGTGGCCCAGGCAAGGATGCACAAAGTTGTTCTCATTTGAAAGCGATATGGTGGAAGGTGGCCGACACATACCTAAAATCATTAATAGGTCATTCACTATTATTTGAGTACTTTTGAAATCAACATTCTAAAAATCTCACCGTCCCTACTTACAAGTAGTTTAAGGGGAACTCTGACTGGCAGGCCCCAGTAAAGTTGGCAAATATGGAGAGAAAGCGTTCCATGTTTTAACGTTTAATTAATAATTTTAGGCAAACATTTATAAATACTGAAATTATTTATTTTCCTTCCTGTTTTTTTAATTAATGAAAGTAAAAGAATAATCATATTTGTAAATTATTTGCTTGTCTTATAATTTTACAATTACACTCGACCGACGCATGAATAAAGAGAATAGACCAATGCCAATGTTAATTTTACTTATACAATGTGCATACAAGAAGATCTTGAGTAAGGCATTCCAAAATGCTCAGTTTACCACGAACCGCCTTAAACATGTAAAACACTTTCCTTCCGCTCTGTCGGCCCCTCACTACGCAGATTCGCCATTGATTCCGCTCAGTTATGCTCGCACATATTTACGATGCAGAACTGCCTGCATTCTTGATTTTCGGAACATGGAGACGAAGTGTTCAAGCCCTGCGCTGGCCGTCTTTAACCCAAGGAGAAGTGGTCGAGCTCTCGCTGTTCTGGACATAATTTTTACATTTGCCAGGTCCATGCATAGAGCCCGAAAAACTGTTACGGGACCGGTCTGCCTGGCGCTTGTACTGTATTGCAGAGTGTTTGGAATGCACGTTTTGCCACGAAACTACTAAACGTGCGTCCAATGTACAGATCTACGAGATGAACACACACTTCAGACGAGGAATGTTGAGTGCTTTGAAGGTATCACGCATATTAGAAACGCCCATTCATGGCACTCCAGCATAGCTAAAAACGGCTTTTTAAAAACGCTGTTGCTCAATATATGCGCTTCATATACATAAAAGAATACTTAAGGGTTATCTCCATGGAACCATGGCACAGACGTTGCACCAAGCAACATAGGAACATGCAGCACGATGAGATCACTGCACTCCAGTTCAGAGACCTGCACATAGCGGCGATTGCCCTCTTGATACGCATGGCTGTGTCGCCCTCATCGCTCCCGAGATTGTCGGCCTCGAACGCGGAAAACAGCTGTAGGTGGACGGGCCCCTAAATATAAATAGTTAATCACCTATAAACTGAGTCCCAGAACATGCACTTGATGTCTGAAATCCGGGGATGAGTGTAATTGTCCCCCTGCAGACGAAAAAGTGTCTGCAGCCTTGCTACTCGCAAGCAGTGCAGTTGGGCCGGCAATATGAATACGCGGGGGCAGATGTTGCGAAACTTTACTCCCTTCGCTTACCACCACTCGGCGGCACTTGCCGTGACATAAGGAAGACGTAAGACGGGATCGCACTCCGCGGCACACCAAACACTGTAAGTGGTGTGAGGAGGAAGATTTTAAGGGTTGGTTGAAGGAAGTGGGGGAAGGAGAAGTAAGGAGGGAGGCCCACGGCTCCTGTGCTGGCTAAAGTTGTTAGCAATTAACACTCCTAAGTAGGGGTATTAAAGGAGCGAGCAAGGCTGTGCGTACACATTCCCTCCCTAAGTTTTCCGCCAATCTTCTCTCCCTTTCCCTCTTACCTTCCGCGATTCCCCTCCTTCTCCAACCACCTCTCTGACTACCCACGGCTAGTGTGGGGATGTAAGGATTCTAGTTGTCTCACAGATAATACGTATCAAGTCTCAAGTCTATAAACAGACCTCCGCGGGAGAACCGCGCAAGTGCCCTTCTTGGCGACATTTCTTATGGTTCTTTGTCGGCATTGATGAGCGGAATTTCACGGTTCATGTCTGAAAATAAATCTTCATCTCTTACGTAAAATGTAAGTGGCTTCTAAGGTGGGAGCGAAATGATACAAATTTTAATAAAGTGTCGGGACGGTTTTTGTCTACAGCACGTTCGTGGAGTCGCTTGTTGACATAATCCAAACAACTGGTTTCTTCCCCGTTCTCTTAAGACATTTCATAGTTTTCCATTGTTATCGAGCCTACGGTTACGTCAAGACTGACCAGCCTGATATTCTTGACGCCATAATGTCAGTTATGGCAATCATTTTTATAGAATAGAGAAGATATAGATGAGATACCACTAAAAAAAAATATTAACGGTTTTACTTCCTGTGTTTCCTAATTATTTTTTTTTTGCAACGCGGGGATTTTACCTAATACGTTTAAATTCATTTGTTCGTTACTAACTTCAAAGGCACGAGAAATTCGTCTTGGGGCGCAACCCTGGGTATTTCGTTCTATAGTCGTTAATGACCTCTCTCTCATATAGCTACAATGAAGGTATTTTATCCATACGATTTTATAATGTCGAAGGAGAAGAATGCTGGTGTATTTTATGTGTACCATCCCTTTTTTTCACTCAACGTTTTACGGCCACGCGTAACGAAATTACTTATCTAGCAAAAGTCAAATCTGGTGAGCGTACACATTGCAGCANGAACGTTTTACGGCCACGCGTAACGAAATTACTTATCTAGCAAAAGTCAAATCTGGTGAGCGTACACATTGCAGCAGGAGTATTTGCTCCTTTATGGAAAGAGTAGCAATAAAAAGCGTCTGTATTCACTCTAAAAATGTCAGTGAACTTTCTGAACTGTAGTGAACTTTCCCACCGTATCTTGAATTCAGTATGTACCAGTCTGCAATACACTCCAAATTTTAATAAATGAGAATTCCACTGTTCAGATCAGTCAACACCATCTGACATATTCAATAGTCACTTCAGTCAACTTAACTGATGAATTGGTGAAAACATGCCAGTTTCCTTCACTTATTTATTTAGTGACATTTTCTATTGGTCGATCAACTATTAAATTCGCTGTTTTTCAGTGATTTGTTACTGATGGATAAGTTAAAAACTACGCGTACCAGATAAAATAACACAAACTTTTAAAATCAATAAAAATCTATTTTTTTAATAAGAGTTTTGTCTTTTATAATACCATATTCCAAGGTAAGATGGACTTTCTTTCACTCCGTTTTTACGCCTTACATTTCGATTTCATGTAATCATCACAGTTCTCGGTTTGAAGGTTTAAACTGGATTAATTAAATGCGGTGTGGGTGCATTCATACGTTATATTGGTTTTAATATTCTAAATGTTACCAATCAAAATAAAAACATAAATTTTAAAGCTATATGTATGTATTCAATAAATACCATAATACACATTGAATTTTATGTTGGCCTGGTGAACTGAAATGGTAAGGTAACGGTTTTGAAGCGTGACGATGTGGGTTCAAGTCCTAGACTTGTTAAGATTTTCCTTCTTTAAATTGCGTTAAATAATCTCTGACCTGCCTTCGTGATACCGACATGCTTCTTTGATCACCAACGTCCCTAGATATATCGCCCATCGAGGACGTTTTGGAATAGGTTGGACGACAACTTCGGCCAGCGGCTACCACGGGGAATTTGGAGGGTCAGTAGCACCAGCTGTGGCAGGATTATTCCTAAGGAGAAAATCCGACGTCTGTATGCCTCCATGCCCCACTTCATCGCCACCTGTCTCCGTGCTACGGGTGGTCCAACGCCCTACTAAGTGCATCTTACAATTGTGGGTTCCCTACAATGCATGTTTTTTGTAGTACAATATTTTAGAATTTTCTGTATACCTACTACCATGCTCTGTGCCTGCACCCACTTAACACGCCCTTGCGATGGCACCTTCAGCGTGATCAAATTTTTATTTCGTAAATGAGTGCATTTCATAAGCTGTCCACGGTAAACTGATAACTTTTGGAACTCTCGTTAAGACCTACTTGTGTCCACCATACGTAACTTAACATTTGCATGGGAATAATCGCTTTATTAAAATGTGAAATAATTAAAATAATAAAAAGGTTTTACAATATTTTTATTTTCACACTTATTTGCACTAAAACGAAAAGGAAAAACAATATTTTTAATTAAAAAATTAAAGGTTTAGCCAACGAATACACACTGGAGAAAACGCATGACATAGCGAGAGCTACGGCACCCGGCGGCAAGGCTTGTAAAGCCAAACACAGAAAACCCTGTGAGAAATAAGAATGGAATGACGTGAGACCTCTCGATGTTAAGAACTGCCCAAATCTCTTCACTCACCTCTCTCAACAAAGATAGACAGATTCGATGAAAGCAAAATGACATTTCCAAGAAAATACATATTTTTATATTTTTATATTATTTGCTGCATGTTATATGTAATAATTAATAAATAATATATGCTTCAAAAAATACACTACACATTATGCATATTATATATATTTTTTTACTATATATTACGGTTTATTTTGAAATTATCATGTGTTAATATATCTGGTTAATCAGGTCTTAACACCATAACGCCTTAAATTTAAAAAAATTACATTTAAAAATCACACACACACATTGACGCCTCCTGCGTCCCTATATTTTATTCGTCAGAACACACGCTCTGGCGAAGCTCGCAGGCGGACAACGACAATAAAGATTAAGGGTGAGCGGACATGCCGGAAGAGTGACGCCAGGAGGGTGCGACCGTGCCTCGCAGCTGCAAAGGCGTGCTACCAAAGGTTTCTGCACGTGCAACTGTTCCTGCACGTGCAGACGACATCTGGAGACAACGGAGGGCACCAGGGCGCGGACACAGCTGCATTTTGCAGCTGCCCAAGGGACACCGAGATCCCACCACCAGCTGCGTCTGTCCCGGGCTTGTACCGCAATAAACCATGAGAGCTTTTAGCGGACGTGCGTGCAGAACGGGACAATAAACTTCCAGGCCAGAACCAAGGGACGACGCCAGGCCGGCTGCGGACCACACGAGCAGCGGCCACGTGTTTTATGACCCGGGGGGACGACAAGCACCCCGGACCACGTGCAGAGACGGGGGAAGTTGAATATGGTGATGGACGCTACAAAACCACATGAAGGGGGGAGCAACGGGGCAGTCAGTTGAGAGACGTCGAATCAGTCAGTCGGGGGACCTGAAGCGAGGCGTCCGGGTCGGAGCCGGACGAAGCCAGTGCGATGAACGAGTCAGTCAGTCAGTCAGTCGCGGATCGAGCAGTCAGTCAGTCAGTCGGAGTCAGTCGAGGATCGAGAATGCATCACGACGTCGACCTCAGTCGGAGGCCGTCAAGCGGGACGTGCGGCGGGAAGAATCCGAGAAAAGTCAGTCAGACTTCGTCAAACGAGAAGGGTGTACCGGGAGCCGAGAGAAAACGAGTTCGCCAAATGCATCAAGACGTGGACCTCAGTCGGAGGCCGTCAAGCGGGACGTGCGGCGGGAAGAATCCGAGAAAAGCCAGTCCGACTTCGTCAAACGAAGAGTGCTGAGTGGACCCGGGAGGAGGGGTTCCGAGAGCAGGCGTCGGGACGCCCCACCACCAGCCGAGGGAAGACAGCGCAGCAGTGTCAGATAAGTAGTTCTACACCAGGTGTGAAGAATCCTGCCGCCCCCACCACCCACGAAGCCAATCGCGGCGTCAAACCATACGTAGCCTACATAGGAAAAGGGGAGGGGAGTTGTCTCGTGAGTTCATGTACCAGTTAACCTGTTCTAGCAACAATAAAACTCGATTATGTGAACTCGCAAATAAAGTGTAATTTATTAGTAAATTGGACCTAGAGACCACGGTGTCGATGTATTCCTACGCCCTATGACTGAGGGCTAGCATCAAGTGCTGGCGCCTCACGCCGCAGAGCAGAATCAATACCTACTTCCAAACTTCAGCATTNGACTGAGGGCTAGCATCAAGTGCTGGCGCCTCACGCCGCAGAGCAGAATCAATACCTACTTCCAAACTTCAGCATTTGGCATGTATCAGCATTAATAAATTAGACGGGATTACGAACCCAGAAGCTTGTGGTTTTAAAATTAACGACTTAACAACATCAGCCTTGTAGGTCATTAAAAAAAATTTTTTATAGACATAAATGTTTGCATTCAAGACAGTTAAGTAGGTAGGAAATGTCCATGTATATATCCTACTAATATTAAAAAAGCGAAAATCTGTGTGTGTGTGTTTGTTACCACTCAGCTCCATAACGGCTGAACGTATTTCGTTAAAATTTGGTATGTAGGTACTTTAGGACAGAATAGGACATATGATACCTTTTATCCCGGAAAATGGTTTGGTTCATGTGGAATATCAACAAAACATAATTCTGCAACTGCTGGGAACATGAACGAAATATTTTTTTCCTCTGGTGTCAGAGTTTATCAGGCTCCCCAAGTACCTCTGAAATGGCTTAACGACTTCTATCTATCAATGACAACCAAGACCGAATATTTAACGTGCCGTCTGAAGCCCGGAAGCACTCAGATGTTATGTCACTAAACGATCACCCATCCAAATGTGCGCCGCTGGGAACGTTGCTTAACTTTGGTAATCGATTAATATCCCTCAGCCAAGCGCAAAAGTAGTACTTAGGTACACTTATTTCTAAACCTCCAACTTGATGAAACTCACGTTTTGATTTTCATATATCGACGCTGGAAAGTGGAAATTTGGTAACTACGCGATAGTTGCACAGATACACTCCAAAACAATACCCTACATCTTGGCTATCGGGTAAAAAATATTTCCTTCCTTTTGGGTGGCCGCAATCGGTTAAAAACTATGCTAACATAGAATAATTTTATAATTCTGTTTTCACATAAATGAATTGTTTCTACCCAATTTCTTTATTAGTGTACCACTGTAAAACTCAATTGTACCTGGGCGAAGCCGGGTCGGTTTGCTAGTATGTATAAATAAATATATATATAGTGCTTATATCCCTATCTTTCCTCACGCGTTCTTACCATAAACGTTGATTCAGAGGAATTCTTCAAATAGCCTCTCCATGCAGCAATGTTGTATTTAGCAATGTATTTTAGTTTATGTGCATAAAAAAATTATTTATTTTAAAGTTGCAAAGTATAAATTATTAACGCGTACATTGAATATTATGTCATATTTTGCCGTTCTTACACAGACGTTTTTAGTAAATGTATTATAGGCCAATGTAAACACAAGTTGAGGGGCCACTGGTACAATTTTGTAGTAATTTATTCTTAAGAATTGGCTGGGCGTTGAGCGAATTTGCCCCAATGTAAACAGGTTTCCACATTTGAACTTGCTCGTGACGTTACTATATGTAAACTAGTTCAGTCACATTTCCTATACTTATTTCAACCTTGCTTTCGACTGAATCTAAACAAGCATAGCTATATCACTCCGCCGCGAAAAATGACAATTGGTAGCTGCTGGAACTATATTGATGTGCTACTAAGAGTAATATCTCATAAAAATAGACCTCGCGTAATCAAACGGTTATCATTATTACTTACCTACAGTTCTAGTCGCTTTCCTGCTAGGACGCGATGTACAGGCTGAAATAGTGTCTCGTTTCATTTTTTGTCGAGATTTTTACTAGACTTAACGATAATTTTTTCCAATACTGTGTCAATTGCCATCCACTTCACATATACTGTTTCCTTCTGACAAAACGTTACTTGTGTAGTCATGACATTTATCAGCAGTTATCCGGCGCACTGCTGACTGTACTAACATACGCAAATTGCGCTTTGTATTTAATAGTACAGAATTTTCGCTGATTTTCTGTTGCCATTTGTAAGAAAGTGAAGCACGATAATCGGAAATAATGTTTAATGATACATTCTCCAAGTACTTGTATAAACTAGCTATAAGAAATTTCTTAATTTGTGTTGTATTTACAGTGTTACTATTTGCAAACAAGAAAAAACAATGTTCAGAAATATAAAGCCAACGATACATTCGCTGAATTAATAATATAATAATCCATTTTCTTATTGTTAATGTAATAATGTGATACCTGCCAAATGCTGAAGTTTGGAAGTAGGTTTTGATTCTGCTCTGCGACGTGAGGCGCCAGCACATGATG
>NQII01014371.1:3681-17697 GCA_002778355.1 Clitarchus hookeri | reverse complement strand
TGATTATCTTATTCTCTTCACCCAATGCAAGCTTATGTCCTGGAGGATTGGCATGTTTGTTTTCATTAGGTATAGCCTTTAAATCAGTTAGTTTTTTAAGGTATGGATGTAAAAATATTTTTTCAATTTTAAGTTCTTTGGACATACTGTGGATTGATTTGCTCTCACTTATCGTCTTTGCTTGTTTCAGTAAAGTCTCGGGATAAATGGTTCTTGTCCCTTTGATTTTGTAATGCCGCACCATTTTATAATTTCACAAAATTCTAATTTTGCAGTATTAAAATCTCATACCAATACAGTAATAGTTTTTAGGTTAGTTCGTGTCTTCGCCAATCAACAAACTGACANGCAGTATTAAAATCTCATACCAATACAGTAATAGTTTTTAGGTTAGTTCGTGTCTTCGCCAATCAACAAACTGACAATCTTGCCTTAATAACAGCTGATTAGATTGTCCTTGCAAAAAAAATTTACAAAAAAACAGTTAATCATACTTTATGTTGCTTGGGACTATTTAAACAGTAGAACCATAAAAAGGTACAAACATAAATAAGCTTACATAAATGTTTAGTATCCCACTGCTTTTTAAATTTTATTTTAGTGTATCTGAACAGCTACTTTGGCTATATCGTAATTATCCCTCCAAGTTTGAGGGCTTATATATCATAGTACACTAATTGTTTTCAAGGNGCTACTTTGGCTATATCGTAATTATCCCTCCAAGTTTGAGGGCTTATATATCATAGTACACTAATTGTTTTCAAGGACTTCATAAGCAAACATATTGCAAATTTATTCCTTAATAAGGATCAGTTTACAAAACTTAATTGTTCAATAAATATAACTTTTATAACAAAAGTTTTCTATCAACGCGGAAAAGGTTATTCGGTTTAAAAAAGATAACTTTAGTTTTAATTTTTTTTTAACTGTAAATAACTTTTATTCTAATTTTATTATGGCCAACAACGTTGATTATATTTCACGCGTACCCCTTTGGGTACGCGTATTTTGAGATACATTGGTAAACAGAGCTGCCGCACCGAGAAACGAGGATGACAACGCATTTATAAGCACGCACGAGACTGGGGCAAGGTCTCACCTCAGCGCACTGTGGTGCCGCGGGAGCCCGTGCCAGGCGAGCAGACTGCACCAGCGCCTAGCGAGAGCCCTCGATCGAGTACCGTCTACATGTCTGCATAAACAATACAGTGGTAAGTGTTGAGTTCGTCGAGTGTGTGAGTTGGTGTTTATTAGCAGCTTGGTTGCAAACCTTTCATCATTTTAATCATTCAGAATTATTTTTCAGAAGCCTAGAATTGCCCAGAACGTCGAACTGCTATTCATGAGATTTATATAATGCTATTTAATATGAATTAAAGTAATAGCGTGACCTCAACTTTATTGGGTCTTTTATTTTTCCTGTATAGCCCTTCCAAGCAGTGCTTTACCTTAACTTGTACTGTTTAAGGTCGCATAAACTAAAATGGTAACAAAATGCATTTTTTTGTAATTTTTCTCAATACAATTGTGTAATTTTTTTTTCTTTAAATCATTAGCCCCATTTTTTGTGGTGTATCACAATAGCTCCGATTGACCATATATTTATTAAAAATGGAGATCAATAATAATTTTAAACACTGACATGGTAAGAATTTGGTGCAAAATATGTGAACAGGAAACAATAAGTGTGTTAAATACTGATGTTATTTATTTCAAAACGCAATTTTGGGAAGGGCCACTTTTCAAGCACCAAGGGTGCCAGATCATCTACAAAACCTTGTTCCCTTCCCCTTAACCCAGAAAGGTTCCGACGCCACTGGCATTCATCGCGCATATATATATATATATGTATATATGCTACCGTACACACTGGCATGCAAGCTCCCAGTTAAGTAAGCAGCGAATCAAGAAAGATCCTAGTCTTGACGTTGTATTGCGAGTGTAATGTTTAAATGAATTGCCAGTCAAGTTGTTGTTTCATTGCTTTATATACTTTACATAACGAAATTACATATAAGTAAGACATTAAGGTTGCCAACAATATCACGTTTTCACTTGAATGGCACATGAATAATGTGATCAGGCAATGGTAATGTTAATTTTATGTGAGGTGGGAGGGAAAAAGTAGCAGAAAATCATATCTTAAGCTGGGAGTTCAAAAGTGCTCAGTTTACCGTGAACAACAAATAGCTACCCTCCCGGGCAGATCGTGTTGTGCCTTCTCGCTGCCGGACACGTAGCTAGACCGTTCAGCTGACAAGGATTTGAACTACGTACTACGTCTTCCAACATACCTGCAGTAAGGTAGGAAGGCTTTCTTCCTTAGCGGAATATTTCCGGATAGCGATGTACTGCGTTGTTACAGTTTCATGGCGTTTTTCATGAAGTCGTTTGCAGATTTTAACAAATCTAGGTACTGATACAGAGGCAAGACTACCCATATTAAGGCGGTCGCATACCTTGCGTTATTTTCGCATTTGAGGCCCCGAAACAAGGGAACGATATAGGCTAAACTGGCGTGCACAATAAATGTATCATTGCCGCTACACGCAAGGCTTTGATATTGTTTGCAGTGCTCTTGTGCTGTGTGTACCTATGAGATTTTAAGCCGTGAAGTTATTATTTTATTAATGGAAAGTTTTTAGTAGAGTTCAGTACATGTCCCTATTGTAATTTGACTCGTGTGTGTTTTAAGAAATCGCCACCTCTAAAAGCAGTTTTCAACGATGTTCTAAAGCTTAGGAAAAACATTAATAGTACTCATGATACCTCCGAACTCAAAAGTACTATTTCGACCTCCTCTGGTTTATTTTCATTGGTAAACATAATGCGTGCACGTTTAATTCATTCGCCAAATGCTCGTATTTGAAACATGTTGCAACACAGTTTAAACGCCAGGTGTACAACCGCATTTAGAATTAGTGCTGTATTTTAATTGTATCGATTCCTCTTGTTGCGGCTTCCCAGAGCGGAGGCAGCAAGGATGGCACCTGAGCAGCAGTGTTATGGGAGGCAACATGAAAACAAACAGAGCCGTCAAGGTGAACCTAGGCCAGCAGCGCGGATATAAGGCACGGACACACGAGGTCGGGGTTTTCATACGTCTTCCGGCTGCCGGAGCCAGCGACGAGGGCAACATTAGCGAGAGCCCTCGTACGACTAGACTTCCTATCAGTGGTGAGTGCGATGCCGTCGTGAGCGTGAGAAGAGGCGCAGTGGTTAGAGGAAATCACTAATTCTCAGTCACCTAGCTCAAAAGAGGTAGAGGCTTTAGCTGCATAAATTGTAAGAGATTGAGATCGTTATAGCACCATTCATATTGTAAACACGGACCACTTGTACAGTGATTTTGACTTATAGTAAATCTCATGCTATCAAACCTAGTTGTTTATTTAGTTTACGCTCCTGCCTGTTAAAGTAATTCCGTATCACGCTACCGTCTTGTTTATCTGAAGACAAGGCGGTAACACTATGTCGGACTTGTTCATTCAAATGTATAATTTGGGTTTCTCCTAAGAAGAAAATGTAAGTACATGTTGCTCTCGGGGTTGTTTAGAGAAGCAGTTATTACAATAGTGTGTATACCTCCCATAATATTGTGAGCGTGCATTAAATGCTGATTATAGATTACATTTCGCTTAAAAATTTCGTGCCCTGTTTGCGAGTTGTAGATCTAAACAACCCCTAATCGACAGTAGGCGGACTCGCATAAAAAATCAAAAGCCTGCGACGTCTTTGGTACAGTTTGGCTGGGGTATTCTAAACTTGTATGCATTCCACATGAGATTTTCGCTAAGTCGCTTGCCTCCAAGGAAGGTTCGAGTATTCTATACTTGTGTGCACTTCAAATGAACTTTTCCTGAAACCATTTGCATCCAAGTACCGATTCGCGTTAGTGCACCAAAGCAGATAATATTCTTTGCTCCACTTCAAGACTGTGTAGACGAGCACATTGAAAATACCAGATAGGCCCTACTTCTATTAAGAGTACGATACAAAGCAATTTCAAATAACCTTCAAGAATGATGAGCTCAAACCCGAATATGCCAGCACTCACTTTGATTTGGCGTTTTAAATTTAGGCCTATGTCCCTACTTCCGACCTAAAGCTATTCGGCTAGTAAGTACTCCTCTTTCATTAGACTACCGTTATGGAATTGTGCAGCTATTTTAACAGTAAGCCTAGAGTGCTGTTACGAAGTAATTAATTTGTCTATTAGGAAGTTAAATTTCCTTTCTCTTTTACTATAATATTAAACAATAAATTGCAATCTTTACCTAAAGAAAACGAAAAGCACTCCTTACTTCCTATAGGTTTTAGAGGGAAATATTTCATACTACATGTCACCTTTCTTGATGCTGTTGACACAATCAAATGCTTGTCTCGGTAACCAAAAAATTACCGTGGAACGTGATTGCAGCCTCCAAGAAGATATATGTACTGTATATTTTATCTGTTAGGAATTTTTAATTGTAAAAGCGAAGCAGTTTTTTATGAAAGGTTTTTATAACATTCCCTTCTCGATAGCAAAATCACATGTGAAATCGTAACGACCCTAATATTTTTTTTTCTATGCTCCAGCAAGTTTAAAAACTTTAATTTCGTCTGTTTTTTTTTTTTTTTTGTGATATTGCATTAAAAATATATTTGTCTATGTTGAATTCAATAAGTAGATAATTGTATTACAAAATGTTTAAGACTAGGATAACATTTTTCCCCTATGATTGATTGGTAACTTCCTTTACTGTGTAATGGTAATAATAAAAGTAGTTTTTTCTCCGCAGTAAGCTAATAAAAGAAGAAAAAATAATTAACTCGTTTTCTATTTCTTACTCGGTGTAACAGAGAAAGAAAAATTGATAAAACTTATATAGGTCTATCGGTGGTGATGGAACGGCATCATATGAAGTCAAATGGAGTATCAATATACAATAACCTTAGTAAAAGAAATAGTAATTTCGTTTTAAGGAAAAATGATTTTCAATATTTCAGTGAATAAAAATGATTTTGTTAAAATATCGAATATATAATATTATTGAACGCGAATCCATAGACTTAGTACAATACACTGCATAAGCAACATGCACTGTATTTAGTAGGGAAATTGTGTGTAGTCTTAGCAGACGGTGTTTTCCGAGGCAGTGGCGAGTTCCTAGGCGCCAGTTCCACATAACCGTCTCCCCTGCAGACACGCCGCGCCGTCCAGACAGTTGCTCCTATCAGCATCCTCATCTCCCGCATCTTGACTACCCGCTGATTCATCTCGCATTCTGATACCCTTCCTCTCCTTGCGTGAATCACAGGCACCGGATACGTATCGCAGGTTGGCGCTCTGGAGGCTTATTATAAGTCATTCGTATCTTTTCCTTTCGACTAAAGTATTCTTTGTTAATCGAGCTTTCGTTTCCTCGCGAAAGGAGGTATTCTAAGCGCCTTCAAGTTTTATTTTGACGTCACTATATTCGGTATCACATTCGAAACGATAACGAAGCCCTTCAGGCTGTCGTTACGGTATTTTATTGTGAAGACATGGCAGTGTGTGGTACAGGCTATTGTTATTTGTAATTGCAGAAGATTAGAATCGTGACGTAGTGTATCTTCATGCAGAAACGTAAAACTAATTGTATTTCTAAACGCACATTTTTANGAAGATTAGAATCGTGACGTAGTGTATCTTCATGCAGAAACGTAAAACTAATTGTATTTCTAAACGCACATTTTTAAATTACGCAAATTAACGTTTTCGTTTTAATTTGTGTGCCATATAGGTTCCAAGCACAGTGTAGGCAGACTGTAAAGAGGGTATTTTACAGTAGGCCTCGGCACCTTAATTAATTGCACTATGCCTAATATAAGTAAATGAAATAACATCAAGTTTATTGTATACATTATATATTCTTTCATCCATTTTACCCAGGTTTTCTACTGTCTTAATTCGTCGGCTTTTAACATGATCGTCAGTTCATCCCTAGAACAAACTTTGGAATTGTCCGTGAATTTCGATGTGAATTTCCCTTGTAAAATGAAATGATTATCTTACATGAAATAAGGCGTTATTGTTTGCTATCTGTCGGTAACACGGCCACGATGTTTGCTGTCCATAAAATTCAGTCAGTTACACGCGCAGTCAATTTATGCAATGCCACCAAATTTACCTTAATATTTTCAAGCTGAAATATTCGTCATTTTATTATAAATGTCTCTCATGTTTGGGTTAAAGTTTATGTGAGTATCGTTGCCATCTTGCATTCTTATGGACATCACTTATGCAGCTGTCGAAAAAACATGTTCAACGGTGACGAACATGCATGTTTACATCTGGTTTTTCAACTAAACCGCCTATTTTGTGTTCTTATGAAGCTGTCGAATCAGTCAACATGGATATGCCAAGCACACAACAGCGATGCGTCGGTATCCTGGCCAGGGCAAGAATCCAAAACACATTCCAATGTATATATTTTGTAAAACTTAGCACGGAAGTGCCAGCGGATCTCCACTCCCGATGGCACAGTGTTCGGGACACTTGCGCATCTTTATGTAGGGAAGACAGGAAAGGAGAGGGAGCACAAAGCTACGATAGCGTTGCCCTGTTTCATAAAATGAAATACCTATTTCGTAAATCAAAATTGAATTAAAATTTTTTCCTACAACGTAACTAGGGATTAATTACTTCTTACTTAAGTGAAGAATAGGGGCGCCATATACTATCTTTCAATTTTTCAGGCCAAAATTTTAGTATTAAAAATCTGGATCTGCTGATTTATAGCTGGCTCTGATATGGAGTATGGTCCAAGTGCTGCAGAGGAAGACGCGCTAAGTCCTGAAGAACTGGATAAGAAAATGAAATTAATGTTAGAAGACTTGAACAGTGATACAGTAACACCTCAAACCATCCGTGAACTGGAAATAAATACTGTTGGTCAACATGAGAACATCAGATGGAGGGATGCGCGTTTAAACATGCTCACAGCATCACATTTCAGCCCTGTGTGTAAACAAAAAGCACGCACTTCTTGCCATGGCTTATTGAAGTCAATTTTTTTTATCACAGCGAGATAAATTCAATAGCCATGCATTTTGGAAGAACGAACGAAAAAGTGGCAAAAGAACTGTATTCCAAGATAAAAAATGTACAAGTAGATGAATGCGGTTTTTTTGTACATCCACAATACCCGTATCTCGGAGCGTCTCCCAACGGATTAGTGGGCGAAGACGGGTTGCTAGAAATTAAATGTTTATTATCAGCTGGGGACTACAAACTGAAAGAATTCATCGCCAAAAAGAAAAGTGCATGTTTAAAGGAAAATGATGGAATTCTGCAACTAAAAAGAAATCACAATTACTTTTTTCATGTACAGGGGTAGCTAAATATCTGCAACAAAAAATACTGTGACTTTGTTGTTTATGCAAACAATGATTCTCACGTTGAACGGATTTGGGTGAATACAGAAATGTGGAATAACTGCATGCTTCCGAAACTGAAACCATTTTATGAGGAATGCATGCTTCCAGAAATAGCAGATCCCCTCACATTACACGAGGTTTGAAGGCACGTGATCCCAACTACATAAGAGAAGCTCAATAACAGCGAATAAAAACAGAGGAAAAATAACTTCCATTATGTTGTTTTCGAGACTGTCATGTTATTAATTTTGTTGAGTTAAGAATTACTTTAGTCAAAACAATGTACAGCTGTGTTTGTTTGCAGTATGTGTACATATTTTTTTTTTAACTATACAAACAACAGTTTTCAATAGCCAAAAAAAAAACGTATATAGTGTAAATGTATGTTAAGTAAACATACATCTTGGATTGCTATGTAAATATTGGGTAAACAGCATATTTGTACTGTGTATTTTATTGGTGGTTGTTTTCATTAATATGATTGTGATTGCATTGTAAACCGTACTGTTTTACAGTGTAGAGAATTGTACTCCATGCCATAAATATTCAGTTCTGTGATAAGTCTATTGGTTTGTATTTACGGGCGGTGACTGCCCATATTGTATTTTCGTTTTGCTTTTTATTATGATAAAACTGTGTCATCATTTAATTTTTCACTAATAGTTGGAATGTTCCTCAGAAATTACGGCTGAAAATGTTGTGCATATCTGTGAACTTCTGTAAATAACTAATTACAATAAATTTTTTATAATAGTTTACTTTTTGTGGGGATT
This sequence comes from Clitarchus hookeri, assembly GCA_002778355.1. Taxonomy (NCBI): domain Eukaryota; kingdom Metazoa; phylum Arthropoda; class Insecta; order Phasmatodea; family Phasmatidae; genus Clitarchus; species Clitarchus hookeri. The sequence goes on along the minus strand of NQII01014371.1, from coordinate 9,520 downwards.
TCAATCCAAATAAAAAGAGATTTATATGGAATTTATTAACCATACTACGCAATTTTCTAACACATTAACAGATCGTAAATTAAATTTGTGATTAAAGTGATGAAAAATTATAGTGGATTCAATCATATTCATCGAGCAGAGAAACGCCCCCAAAATATATTTTAAGTACAGTTACTGTATGATAAAGCTTGGATTATCGCAGATTCCGATAGGAACGAACTAAAGCAGAAGAGCCACCAAAACGTTGGTATGTAGTTACACACGAATGAATAATTACAGTTTCTTCGCGATGCTAACAATTATTAGAAAAGTGGCTTGGCCAGTTATGCTTACTACAGTACATTAAAAGTTAACGAAATGCCTTATTGTCGTTACTAACTCTTTGAAAATTTAAACTACAATCATTGCATAAAATATGGTTTGTATACTAACATCTGGCACAGTTTGTGGTGTATTTTGGAACTAGCGCTGGGTGGAAATGAGCTGGCTGGTTGACTGCGGGAGGGCGCGCCTACCACACATTCCCCCCGTGGACAACAAGGCTCTGACCAGGCGGACTGGCGAGTTGGCAACGCCGCGCGGAGATAGCGAGTCGCCTGAGACGAGCACCCCAGGTTCGCTACTGCCGCGCTCCCTGGCGGATATCAGCGGCATGACAGCCTCTTGTACTCCGTTAAGGGAATGAGGTTATTACTTAAATAAAAAACTAATAATAATTTCCTAATTTATTTATAAGCAATTCACAAAAAAAAATATTTAAAACTTAATAATACCTTGACATTAACGGCTATCACTTATTATTTACAACTAGCCTTTACATAAACTCCCAAAAGCTAACAGAAATGAATACAATCATATGTTTAAAATCAGTCTCCTTCCAAACAGTTTATTGGTACCTATTGAATTACCTTTAAAAATTATTTATTTGATATTTGACTGTTCCAGTGTTTTGAGTAAGTCTTTACCACTCGTTTACTCAATTCCACTTTGTTTCAATCCAGATATCACCAGTATTTCCTGTCCCGAGTGCTCTTATACACAATAGCCCTCCATTCGTCGGATACCTCGCTCTCTACAGCACTCGCGCACTCTCGCTCGTAGCCGACGCATACACATTCCTCCATCGAAGTCTCTCACACACTTGTTCACAGTCGGTCCTTTTCTTCGAAGTCCCCCCGATCTCGCTAGACACGTGCCGCACACAAGCCAGGTGGCTATCACAGACTGCCGACCCTCCGGCTGCCGCCGTATTTATATTGTAAGTACCCGGACGCAGAACCTTCTTCACGCCTCGGGACATGCCGAGGGAGGTGTAAGCTGAAGGGTGGAACAGTGACGTCAGCCCAGGTCAGCTGTCAATCACTCCCCCCGCTGGCCTGGCAGCGTAGCAAGGGCTAGGGCCGCCTGGGGGAGAGGTGAGCTGTGGCGAGTCACCCTCCACCACGCCGAGACAATACGTTCTTATCCCCAGAATTGACATTTGTAAGTTTTATTTGAAACTGAAACAGGCTTACGTAACGCCTCATTAAACTGTGTGAAAAACAAAAGATAATGTCCCAAATACAAGACAGGTTAAAAAATGGATTTGATCTCCTTCTGTGCCGGATATTCGGTCACTTTGTCATTAACTCCCGCCAAGGATTTGGAAAATTTAGTATAGCTATTGCAGACTTGAGTGTTTACCTTCCAACCCGTCGTTTTGTAACGTTACGTTTGCCTGAAGGGAAGAAGTCGTTTATTCGCAGCACAATGACAGTGCCTTGTCTTAAATATGGTCTAAAATTATTACAGCAAACAGAAACCGTGGTTGGAATTTTCAGTCACGGTTTTATCACGTCGCAGCAGAAAGATTTGTTTTAGTCGAATTGTAAACAATTAACTGGAATGTAAATTCTTTCCTTAAAAAACCGTTGCTCTTTGCACGAAATTCCGGGATTCACACCTCAGCAAGCGGAATATAAGGATAAGAGCTTCCATTCCGTTAACATTACTTTAGAAGAAATACTGTTATTCCAGTGACGCCTTTTCAATCTTCCTTTGTGAAGTGACTTAAGAAATTAACAAGAGGATGGTCCAGACACTATTCATTAACTCAACGATAATCGAATAGGCCTATTTGTTTGCTTTCAACGACTACAGCCCCTGCTGTACGTAATTGCCTGAAAGTTCAATATGAGGACTTGCCAGTTATAGATGCAAATGCTACATAAGTAGCAATTGAGAGGTATTGATAATCTTAGTAGGGGCTTAATTACTTCAGGTAAGATTTTATTTTATTACAAGTAAATAACTTTAGCAGCATGTCATCCAAATCACGGCCCATCCAATTAAATGTTGATAAATAATGTAATGCCTTAATAGTAAACAAAAAGTGATATCCCATTACTAAACAAAACATAGCAGTGAATTTAAGGTTATGATAGAGGAAACTGTGATTGAGGAACCAACCGGAACAGTTGGTAAAATGTTCGTGTAAAAAGACACTTTTAGAAACAGAGACAAATGATCTGTCCGAAACAGTTATGTGATAATATACTGATTACGCCACAAATTAAGAAGTAAGTAGCGTTGCTATCCTGCGGAGTTTTTTGCCACACCCTCTTGCCATAACAGTCATCATACTTATGAAGCTCATCTCAAAAATCTCCCGTTTGTCTGAATCATGTGTTCGCAAATCTCTGAACTAATCTCCTTGACAATTTTTTCTTTTATTATTGTAATTTTGGTTTTGAATAACTTTATTAAATATAATAATTTAATATCGTCTGAGATTTAAATATTTTTACATAATATTTTAATTCCCTTTATTGATTTGTGACCCCGAGTTTGATGTATTTTCACGTACGAAAAATAAAAATAAAAACGCTAAATTCCAGTCGTAATTTAATTAGCCGCTTTCTCGAATGGTTCAAACATACATCCTGTACACTTACCTATGTATAAAAATTGGAATAAAACTCGACGCTATAGGAAAGCAATGTCGCGGGTGAAGGTGAGTAGAGCAAGTGGAGTGCGGGAGCAAGGGAACATGGTTTAAGCAGGCAACAAAGGTTAACGACACCTCGCGGCTCGTCATTTGACGCGGGTGTGGGGGCTGAGGAGCCGGACAATAGCGACAGTCAAGGACGCAGGCACGCGGGGTTGGGAGATACAGAGTGACGGTGGTGCTAGATGGATGGCAGCATTCGACACGCTGTAACAGACAAGTCGCACCCTGGAGGCCGCCGGCATTAAGGCGAGGGGCAGGAACTCTACAAACATACCTCCCCCCCACTCCCCGGGTGATTCTGGTGTTGCGCGCTGGACAATGAGGTCGCTACAGATCCTCCCCTCTGCCCTGCTGTGCCCACGGATAATAGAGATGAAACCAAAGCTTCTCCGAGGAAAACCGACATATTTCTCCATAATTCCGTCCCGAGACTCATCTGTTACTTCAAATATTCGCTATTTATAATCAATTCATAGTTCCAACTTTTCTGAAGTCCTGCTGAAGTCCTGTTGAAGTCCTGCTGAAGTCCTGCTCCCAAGGTATTCCTCCGTCTCATGCAAACAAAGTTTAACCGAGTTTTGAAAATCACACCGAAGGGACGACGCACTGCACACGTGCGCACTCCCTTTAATAATATTTTGCATGTGAACCATTTCTTGTTATGCATTGCCAACGCACTGTTTTAGTTCATAGTAATTTGTATTGAATTATTATAATGTATAGATTAAATATTTAACATAAGTTCAATTTTACCACCAAAAATAAGGTATTTTTAAGTTAACACAAGTATAAAACGCTTGTGATACATAGCATATTTAGGAATCAACCAAACGTACCATACATTGGGTGATTTTTCAAAGGTTTAATTCAAAAAGTATAAATAAACAGCGAATATACTATAGTAACTCCAGTATTTCATATTATTGCACTCATATCTCTCCAGCAAATCTCTCTTATTGTGCATCAACTTGTTGACTTTGTATAATGTGTAATGCTAACTAAATCAGTAGATATGTACTATAGGTTTTAATTCTAAGGCACGTTGTAAAACAAGGCGATAACGCCTTCACTGCGCAGTTGTTAAAAGCCTATTATTACTAAAACAATCGTTCATTACTTTATTTTAATGCTGTTAGCATTCCTTGGTTTAATACAGATGCATAAATATTTCAAGAAAGTATTAACTGAAATTTCTTAATATAAAAACGGTATGCATGCACATAAAATGTTCTTGCTTGACGATTAGAATTTTTTTATTTCCGGAGTTGTACGGGCAAAAAATTATTATTACGTTTTCACACGTCTCACCTTTTATCTATAGTGAAACCAAACAGGAGAGAAAAAACCTCCAGATTACAGTGGACTACGATTGTGGATACTGTCACGAGGCTATGAACTTAGGATCGTGGCGATAAATTTATCTGGAAGCAGCGCTTGTTCGGGCTCCTTGCTGCGGGGAAGTGCATGTTTCACATCCACTGTAAACATTCTTAACTCTTAGTACTTTTAGGATGGCCGAGATAAAAACATGCAGCAGACCTAGTNTTCACATCCACTGTAAACATTCTTAACTCTTAGTACTTTTAGGATGGCCGAGATAAAAACATGCAGCAGACCTAGTCATTTTATATGAGAAAATTTTAGTTGACTGTAAATTTACGTTATTAAAAATTATAACACTCATTTCATTTTCACCATTTTATAGCGTCAGAAACGTATACATCAAGCACAGCTTCTCCCACCTCCCCGTAGTATGACAATAGTTTCTTTCTTAATTTATTTTTCATGCTATCTAAATTTATCAACTAGTGTCAGTTTATATTTGTGACCGATTTGTAAACCTTACTGTATACTTCTCCAAATAACTTTTTATTAGGGAAAAATCGGTTCATCAGCTTTGTTGCCGATTTCAGTTTGTCATGTGCAATTGCATAAGGTTGCGTTCTGTAAAGTCGCTAAGATAATTACCCCATTAAAAACATGAATATTTTCTGAACAAGTAGGCCCCTAAATGAACACAGTGAACGTTCAAGAGTTTCACATTTTCTAGGAAGTTGTCATGCTTTATTGTAATACCCACCTCCAGCATGAAAGACAATTCCTTATTAGTTTATAAAAGGCAATGAGCTCTTTCGTCATAAGAGTGTGAATGCGTTTTTACTGTATGTGTTGTTTACACTAGGAAGGCACATGAGTCGCGGCTGCTGACCTCGCACTTTGTTCAGTAAATACTTTTGGTGGCCTGTTCACTTTTGTGCACTGCCAAATGAAAGACCAGAGGGCAGGCTACCTTGTTTCTTGTGGTGTAGTGACTAGAATAATGATCAGCTCATCGCGGATTGCGGCAGATAAGAGCTGATATCACTGATAGCAAACCAAATAGTGACATTAACCCTTTATTTAGGATACGCGTTACCGTTGTTCGTTTGCAGCCCTCGCGTTGTGACGAGTTCAGTTCTTATCCTGGCAAATCGTTAAACTTAAAATACACTACATAACCTATGTAATCAAAATGTGAATACAGAACTTCTCGCACCGTAAGCCGGCGAGCAGTTAACTACTCCATGAACTGGGTGGACACTCAGCAACATACACACAAAAAAAATTTCTGTAATTTTACAAAAAAAAAATTGGAAACTATTTGCCGAAAAAGTTTTTGTACCATTACAAGTTAATACTTGTAAATTTTACAGATGTTAGTATTACTGCAAGAATTTTTCTGCAGTTATACAAATCCTGTTTTTGCACAAGTACAAATTCAACAGGTTTACAACAAAATGTTTTGAAAAATGTACTAGCATATGTATTTTTAACAAAAAAATTCTGTTTGTTTTACAATTTTTTTTTCTG
>NQII01014369.1:0-19578 GCA_002778355.1 Clitarchus hookeri | reverse complement strand
TCATAACCTATAGAAGACTTAAGAATATAATTTAAAGTTTATCATTCTCATTGGAGGCCATATTGGCCTATGCCAATTAAATACTGGATAGGATACTGGATGAGTGAGACTCTTCAGTTTCTTAATACGGTGAAATAATTCTGATGTTAACAAACACTGTCCGTATTTACGTGACATAAGCAAAGATCATTTGCAAGCAGATGTGAANGAAATAATTCTGATGTTAACAAACACTGTCCGTATTTACGTGACATAAGCAAAGATCATTTGCAAGCAGATGTGAATTATTTTTAATGTTTTGCTTCCAATGTGAAATAAAATGTGATAACCTTTAAATTATATTATTCAGTTTACTATTTATTATGATGAACTGTAAATATACTGACGGTACCAATATCAACATTCATTGTCTAAAGTTCTATTAGTGCTATGAAAAGAATATTGACACCACTGAGAAAACACCCTACGAGATAGTTCATCGAAGGAGAAGATATTTCGTGTTNGCTATGAAAAGAATATTGACACCACTGAGAAAACACCCTACGAGATAGTTCATCGAAGGAGAAGATATTTCGTGTTCAGAATTCTTACGCAGAATTCTGGGGCGTTATACGACTAAACGACAAAGGTGACTACGTCTGCTTTGAGTGTGCACGAAACAAAATACATACAATTACACCACTCCGCAGTTATGTGGCATTACATATTATTATTAAAAATAAATGTTTGTTTATCTAAACGTAGGTCACGTCATGTTTTTTTTTCACATCCCCTTAATACCCTATGTTTTTTACAAAAATAGCCCTTCCCCTCCCATGGATTTTTTCTGAGAAAAAAAAACTGTAGCTCTCCAAAGTCCTCGAGACACAAAACTTCACTTTGACCAGAAATTAAATAAAAAAAACCATTAATGATGATATTGGAAAATAATTCTTCGAGGCGCGCTTCAAAATGATATGTTAATCCTGGTTTGCAAATAGCCAATTAGCGCAGTAGTTCTAAGGGAAATTTTGTTTTTTTCGGAACACTTANCATGTTAATCCTGGTTTGCAAATAGCCAATTAGCGCAGTAGTTCTAAGGGAAATTTTGTTTTTTTCGGAACACTTATCACGCGCACGCGCAGAAGCACACTGGCGAAGGAGAAGAGGGGCGAAGACGATGAAAGAGAAGGGAGCGAGTGTCGGCACCATCAACATCTACTCCTTTTGATATCAACGATTATTTATTGCATAAAAATAACTCAAAGAGCAGAGCAGCAGTTGTATCCACTGATATTAAAAGTTCTTGAAACCCGCAATACTTCAGCTATGGAAATGAAATATACAATCTAGAATAGAAATGCAGACTTATGTAAAATTGAAAGTAACATTATATTTTATTTTATAATAGTATGTATGCAAACTTACAACCCGTATTTATTGAGTCAAGAGTCAATGGAATATGTCATTAGGGCTCGGCTTCACCTTCTTTGCAGAAATTCTTCGTTTTCGCGTCATAATTTCGGATTCACAGAAAAATAATAATACTAACGATTATAAAACATGAACATTCTAAAGTTGTTCAATATTTTGAGCATAATTTTAATTGTGTGTTATCTGCTGGTTGTAAAAAGCCAGGAACATATTTATATTTTACCCATAAGTTCCTGCCTTTTTGCAAGCAAGGAATAATAAACAGTGAAATTTTGATACAAAAGTTTTAAACAACTAACAGAGTGTACATTTTCTATCATCAAACATTTCCAATAATACCTCTGAAATTTAAATTATGCCACGGAAATGAAGAATTTCTGCATCAGGGGACTTCGAGCCTTAAATGTTATTCGCCAAGAGTCGAATTGATTAAAACTCTAGTTCCAACAGCCGTTGTCATTTCGCCAATAAATCCTCGGCTTTTGCGACGAGGTAGCTGCCATTTAATTAATTTTTTTTATACTATTGCGTGTTAGTTCTTTGGCCAACCTTCCATATACATATTTTGTAGTTTTTTTTTTTTTACATCTGGTGGTTTAAAGGGATCGTCCGATAAAGTGTACGAAGTGGCAAGGGAACATACTAATTTAATGCACTAGTTTTTGCCTGTAATACATGTCAATTGGGAAAGGATACCTCTAAATGTGCCAGATACTATCAATCCCATGACAGTTTGAATGCGAAGCAGTAAAACTAGCCTCTTGGTGATCTACTGATAAAATATATAGCCGTGATACGGTACAAATCATGTGTGTTTCTTCCCCAACTCCACTACACTACTCTTTCGTCAGTAATGTTAGTATGACGATGAATGGTTGATATGAGCCTTGCCTGTGGCATTGTTGAAATGTCTTTATATACACGTCGTTAACGAACTTGTGTAGCAGATACTTATGATATCTGGGGAGGGGGAAAAAATATTAAACTTCGGCAGTTGCTTTTGTACCATTCTCACGTGAAACTAGCAATATTTTTGTCCCTCGTGCATAATAACTGTGCCAAAAGTGTACAGGATCGGTAAATGTAGTCTTGGTACGAAAGTAAACGACAAAGCTGTTGCTACACGAAGGTAAACTTTAGAAAGTTTCCTCGGGAGATCCAAGAACGAGTGATACAGCAAAACGCGGTTTACAATATTTACATAGGCTGTTCATGATAAAGTGAGAACATTTTAAAGCCCTTCCAGTAGGCATAATTACTAAAAAATTATATTTAATTTTGGTCTCGGACGTTAACTTTTGAGTGCTATAATATATATACGCCGTGTTTATTAGTGAAGTATAAATTTTTTTTAAAGAAATATTTACCAAGTAAGGTAAATACCTACTCAGTTATTTCTAACGAAGTTGAACTGTGTATTTTGGTGCGGTGGAATAATACTCTTTACAAATATTCCTGAATAAATAGCAATAGCAACAGACGATTGTGCACTAGCGTTTTTAATTGTTTCCTGCTGCTATATTTCACCAAATTTCTTCTGACAGGCATTAATGTACAGGGACCTGCTAAAAAAAAGTTCGAATGTCTGTTAAGTGCACACAAAAAATTGTAAATATCTGAATGGAACTGAAATGTTGTTGTAGCAGTACAAACATTTCGTGAATCTGCTACGTCTGTACATTTGTAATGTTAACAACGGCGTCGTTACAGTAGCCATTGGCATTAAGTGGACGTTATAGTAAAACCGTTCCTGTAAAGCCAATGTGTGAGCGCACACGCGTGTATAGGCTGTTCACGGTAAAGTGAGCACTTTTGAGGCCCTTGTTACGTTTTTCCTTTCAGCCATTTTTCATTATTAAAAGACTTTTTAAAATAAATATTGCTATTTTAGTAATAAACACAGTGTGCACATCCGACCACACTTGGAAGTTAACGTCTAAGGCTACAATAAAATATATATATATATTTTTTTTCTAACCTACTCTAAAACTAAGTGTTATATATTAGTCCGCGGTAGGAACGGGATTAATGCGTCTCAGGGCTAGCCCCCTACGCTTACAAGGAAAGGAAAAACATGCAAGGAGACGTGCATCGCGGCAAAGAGGGATTGGGTTTCCCATGGCCGCAATTAGGCCATGAAAAACCTCCCTAATGTACTTATAGCTAACTAACTACATCTAGAAGAGAAAGGGAAAAACCGGCACAGACACAGACTATTATTCCAAATGAGAGGGCTTTCAAAAGGGTTCACTTTAGCGTGAATAGCATACATCAGAATAATAATAGTGAAAAAGATAATTTCTTTAAAGAAAAGAAAGAATTAATTTATCTAGGATCGCCACTTTGTACTTTTATCCAATGATAAAAATTCATACAGACATTAATTTGTAAACATGCGTGGAAAGCACTATATCAGTAGCTTGTCTGCGTCATTTCCCTAAGAGGAAGGGCGGAGTGACATCTGCATTGTAATCAGCTTCAGTGACGTGTGATAGTATTCCACTGTTGTAGTTCCAATTTGTGAGGAACTAAGCTACAGCGAGTGCACTTGAAAGTCTTTAAAGGCCGTCTCATGCTGCAGACCCTTACTTCTTGGTGTTACCTTGAGGGAGTATTTAAAACACATTAAACACAAATCAGGAAAAGATTATTTCCTGCTCATACTTTAAGGAAAAGGCCTAACTGTATTGTTTAGTTTTAGGCTTATTTTCGGCAGTGGATTCAGTCCATTTAAATACACACATACAACTCACGTCAGCATTGCCTTTTAACTTTAAAGATAACATCTCGAAGTAATCATGTTATAAGACATAATTCCATGGGAAGAGCTTAACCATTGAATATAGCTGATGTTTAATAAAATGTTCGCTGTAAGCTATTCGACTAAGCCAGAACTCACAGCTAAGCCCAAACTCATAGCTAAGCCCAAACTCAAAGCTAAGCCCAAACTCACAGCTTATAATGCCATGCAAAACCTAATCGCTGATACGAAACCGGCACCTTGCAGTTTGATGATAACGCGCTGGCACATTCGGTCACATATTGCTACCAGGACTTAAAGTAACCTCGAAGTAAAACTATATCATGGTCGAATTGCGGATGAACACCATGTACTCCATGTTGGCGGAAGAGTATCACGACGCAACAAAGTGCAAGATTTCAAACGGCAACATACTTGTGAACAGGACTTTTGTGATTGGCGAGTCGACCGAAGCTACCCCAACACGGTTGTTGCATCTGTGGATTCACTTCCAGCACATGCGTGGGTACTCGTAACTAAGAGAAGTTATTTATTAACGAACCACAATAGCTGACGTAAGCTCGTGACGTGTTGGCATGCGCACCACATGTTGGTCATTTTGGTTGTGATGTTTTTTCTATCCATTGAGGCGCGTGTTATTTGCAGGCCGCGTGGCAGGTAGGTGTAAGTCGGAGTGGAATATCTTCCGTGCCAGGCTGGTTAATTGTTAATGTCTTTGGAGCGGCGTATGCCGGCCGCAGCTTAGGGAGTTGACGATGTTTTTGCATCGAGGGAGTGGCGAGTTAGCTGTCGAACGAGATGGGTGGTATGTCTTGCGCCGCGCGGACTCGGAAATACGCGGTGTGAGCGGAATGGAACTTGTTGGCCAATAAACTGGCGCCGTTCACCACCGGCCTTGTGGCTGGCTTTGTAGTAAGAGTATTAACTTTTATGGTTTCTCTTTTTTCAAACGTAAACGTTTTTGGCACTGCTACGAAATTAATGTGGTGCAAAATTCGCGATGGAAAACATCTGCATTTTGGTAAGAAGCCGGCAGCGTTCAGTTTAGCGATGGCTAACGAAAAGTGACATTGAAATACCCAAGCCTAGTAATTTCATGCCGTGCCACTGGGACGATTGAATGTGCACCGTTTTTAGAAAGGCGATTGCCCCAACGTCTATGTGAACGTGGTTTACGAGTGACATGTCGAACTCCGGCGAAACGCAGTTTGATGCGATGTAATTTTGCGCCTTGCCTTTAACAATGCCTGAGAGGTTTGGCAAGTAACCTGCTTTAGGTATTTGAGATCGTCGTAACATTACGGTAACACCTGCACGGTAAAAAAAAATTAAGTAAATTTCCTTTAAACTTACCTGAAGCAAATTACGCTTACAGTAAGGGAAAATTACAGTGCAATTTCACATTAATTTTAAACCTTCAGTGAAGTGATTATGCAGCAACTGTTATGGATAAGCGCTTTACAAAAGTAAGGGAGATGTCCTTGGAAGCTAATGGTTTTTCCTATTTTTGTAAGGGATAAATGCCTAACACAAGTAAGGGGAAATTACTACATAAATAATGTAGTACTCTCTACACTGCAAGGCAAATTTCCTTGACAAATGTAAGGGAAATTATCATCGCATAGAACGAAATGTTAATGTACTTTGCAAGGCAAATTTGCTTGACAAATGTTAGGGAAAATACCATCGTATGTAACAAAAAGTTATATACTTTGCAAGGAAGATTTCCCTGATAAATGTAAGGAAAAATACCATTACAGGTAATGAAATGTTATATACTTTGCAAGGCAAATATCCCTGGCAAATGTGTGAGAAAATACCTTCAGATGTANCACAGGTAATGAAATGTTATATACTTTGCAAGGCAAATATCCCTGGCAAATGTGTGAGAAAATACCTTCAGATGTAATGAAATGTTATGCATTTTGTGAGGTAGTTTCCTTGATAAAAGTATGGAATAATACCTTTACATGGAATGAAGTATTCTGTACTTTGCAAGGTAGTTTTTTTGATAACAGTTAAGGAAAAATTATTTTGAGAGGTATAGTCTGTAATGGAAATTTGTTTGAAAAGAGCGAAGGCAATATCCCTGATAATTTGATATCACCATTAATGTAATATAAACATACTTGACAAGAGGACGTATTCACTCGACAGGTAATGCAGTACTCTATCCACTAGACTGTGAAAAATTTACTGCATGCTGAACTATATCTCCCCTGTAATTCTATGATGCAAATTGCAAGAAGGTTTTAATTTTAAACACCCAGTTACGTACTTGCTTTGGAGCCATTGAATGTCCTTAGTGCAGTTATGTGGCATACTTACCTGCTGAACTTCAAGTTATTTATTTAAACAGCACCATAATATTGANGGGTCTTCTTTCCCCGCTGAGATTCCCAAGCCCGTTCCCTTGGCAGTGGTTTCGCTAGATAGTAGATAGGGACAAGTTCCCGGCGGAACCGGCGTATTCCTCTCCAAACCTCCCCTCCTGGTGGCCGATACCTATTAAAAGGTTATACCAGGAGCACTTCTTTCTACTTTTNTCCTCTCCAAACCTCCCCTCCTGGTGGCCGATACCTATTAAAAGGTTATACCAGGAGCACTTCTTTCTACTTTTACGTTAAACTCCCGCAAACTAAAGCTAACTCGGCTCTTTTGTTTCGCAGGGTACCGCCGGGAACTTGCAATTTTGTGACCGTCATGCTGGGCCGAACAGAATTTAAAGATGCTAAACTGAAACTAAACTACCAAACATTCCTAACGCGTACTGCGCGAGTCCTTCTTTCACGAGAAATTAAGCATGACGGTATCCCATTAACGCAAAGCGCGGCTCAGTGCGTGCGGGTGTGGACCGAGCTTAGATTCGGAGGAGACCGGTAGACCAGAATCCCCTCCTCCTCCTCGCCCGCCGCTCGCAAAGAGCACGAAACTATTCCACACTGCAGACTATCGTTTCCGTCACATTCACAGATGTCCGTAGGAAGAAAATCATGACTGGTATCCAGGCAGGCGTGAAGAGTTTCCCTGGGTCGAGATCGCTGACGCAATGACGCACTCGACTTGCCAGGGCCTCGTCGCGATTCTACGCCGCAACCCACCATTCATGACTGTCTTCTTCCTTCTTTCCTTCCTGATCTGGTCACTCTATTCTTCAGCTGGAGCGGTCGTTGTGGCGGAGAAAGGGAGAGTTTCCCTGGGCGCGAAGCTGCACTACGTCAGTTCACGCATGCCAGGGGCTCGTCGCGATCCCAGTCTGGCCAGTCAGACCCTTCCTACGGATATCTACATTCACACGCATACTACCCTTTACTTTAGACCGAGGTCTCGTCATTCCAGTCGGAGCAAGCTCCTTCCTTCTTCCGTATTCGCATTCCGGGTCCATTTGCTGTGGTCGTTTCCTGAAACATACATAGTGCATATTCCAGGAAGTTTTGGAGGCTGTTTTTAGTTGTTCCTAGCTGTGTCCTGATGAGGGGGGAGGGTTCCTATCCAGTTTCCAGACGGCGAGAAGAGTTTCCCCGGGTTGAGATCGCTGACGCAATGACGCACTCAACTTGCCGGGGCCTCGTCGCGATTCTTCGCCACTTTACCACTGTTAAGTTACCGTATTCCATCACCATTTCATTATCCCTGTGACTGCTGTTGTTGTCTTTAGAACGCTCGAGTGCCCAGACACGTGCTGCATCCCGCCAGCCAGCACCCCCCTGGTTCCTCTCCCATCCGTCTGGTCTGTTAAGGTCCTCACCCCTTTCCTACTTTCCTTGTTACGTCCGGTATTTTATGATGCTGTCCATTTGAAGGACTAGTACCTGACCACAGTGTACCCATTGAAGGGCTTACTGTAGTCAAAGGTACGCCTCCCGTATGTGCGGACAGCATCCCTGTATATGGAGGTCGGGTCGAAACGTTCTCCTCTGCGCCAGAAGCACTCCTTCAGTAAACTGACAAGTGCCTCCGGATTGGTGGGCAGGCCCGCCTGGGCGACGGTGAGCCTGTCCACGCACTCCAGACGTGGGAAGAGAACTTTGTCCCCTCCCTCCATTGTTCTCACTAGCAGGGCGATCGCGGCCGTCAGTGTGGACACGTCCTCCAACCTTGAGAGCTGGGCACCCCGTACGACTTGGTCGTACAGTTCCCAGGGCTCTTTCGGGTTGGCCCCTACTGGCCACGTCTGCACTCCTGCATCTATGGTGTTGTGATTCGAAGGCCAGTCTATAGTTATTACTTTCTGAGAGGGGGGCGTTGCTTCGCTTTGCCGAACCAACTGTTTCAATATATGCACTTCCTTCTTCCTCTCGAGACTGCCTACACTATCTGTTGGGCTTTCCTTGGGCAACTCCAGCGTTTCCGCTATCCTTTCCCGGTTGATGCTGCAGACCGCTCTCCTGGTCTGATCTCTAAGCATCTTGCTCGTGCTTCGGCCCACTGCTGTGAAACCTTCCCTCACGTAGAGGATCGGATTCCACGAGCACGGCCATCTCTTCTTTTGTTGCTGTTCTGTTTCGTCTTCTTCTATAAGATGCAGAATAGAACCCTGCATCCTAGGAGTCTGTTGTTGTGGCTGTTCTATTTGTTGTTCTGTTTGTTCAGATACGGGCTTGTTTCTCGTGTGTACAGGCGCTGGCTCCTCTTCTTCCAGGGTTACTGTCGGAAAGAGGTGCTCAGCCATCTTGGTTTTGTGTTAATTCCTCTTCGTCTTCCACATTGAGTGTCCTGCTCAAACTGGTACTCAGCCACCACACGTCGAAGTCCTCATTCCTTTTACCTATGGCTGTCAGATACTCTAGCACTTTTGGTGCCAGGGTCCTGGAAGCCAGCATCTCTCTCAGGTCAAGTTGCCCAGTGCTATCCTCGAAAGAGGTCCTAAGATCCTCTATCTTTGGACAGTCAAAGAGCAGGTGCATGGAGGTATCAGGTACCCCACACACCACACATTCCGGGTCGTCAACCAGTGCCATAGAGGACAACTTAGCCTTGAAATTCCCATGGCCAGTCAGAAACTGCGCACTGTAGTGGCCAATTGATAGCCACCCAGCACGCCGCCTCAGCCTGACGTCCGGGAAAATCTCGTGCGTGAGTCTGCCTTTTTCCGATGCGTCCCACCTTCTCTGCCATGCACTTAAAGTTCTCTCTTTCAAGTGCTTGACTTCCTCTAGGGGGACTTGCCCCGTCCACTTCCTTCTACTGATTTCTCCTCTTTCCTGTAGAAGCAGATCTAGTGGGACTTCTCCTGCAAGAACTTGCAGGGCATCGTTAGAGGTTGTCCTGTACGCCCTCGTCACACCCAGAAGTGCTGCTCTTTGAGCGCTGATCACTTTGCGATTCACATGGACCTTGAACGTCTCAGGGTACCATACGCCTGCAGCGTAGGATACCACTGCCAGAAACACTCCTCTGTACAGCAACTTCAGCGTGTGGTAGCCGAGACCCCAGTTTGCCGGAGCCACAGCTCTGATCTTGTGGAACATTACGATAGCCTTATTCATCGCATAAGATACGTGACCCCGGAACGAGAGACGGGTCTGCAGGATCACGCCCAAGTACTTCATTTCTTGGACGAGTTTTACAACTCGCCCTTCGAACCTCAGTACTGGCTTTCGCTGGAGGTTTCCCTTCAGGAGGATGGCATTCATCTTATCCACAGCAAACTTCAACTTGAAGTTTGCTGCCCATACTCTTATAGCCTCCATAGCAATGACCACCTTTTCCTCCAGCTCCCGCCTTGTCCAAGCTGGTATTAGGAGTAACCCGTCATCAGCGTATCCATATATCACGCATCCATCCGGTAAATCTAGCCTTAACAGTCCTTCAAAGATGATATTCCAGAGAATGGGACCGAGGACGGAGCCCTGGGGGCACCCTTTTGTTAGTTCTTTCAATTCAATGTGTTCCCCAATGTGGATTTCACAGGTTCTTCCTTTCAGGAAGTCCCTGATCACCATGTAGATGTTCTTTGGACACTCCAGGGACCGAAGTTGCCACAAAATTTGTGGCCACCAAGCGTTATCGAAAGCTCCCGATATATCCAATGAAATTGCTAGAACGTAGTCTTCCGTGTACTCCTTGACTTGGTTTACCATGTCTATTATGGCCTTTTCAGTGCTCTTCCCTTTCATAAACCCATACTGTCTCATGTGGATACCTTGAACTACGTCAAGGTATTCCATCAGTCTTCTGTTTATGAGACGTTCCAGTACCTTACCCATTACACTTATTCTCTTTTAGACAATAGAATGCCCAGTTTAGTTCATGGCTACAGCACTGCAGTGTAGATTTATCTGTCAACCGCTTTTTCTGGAAACTTAACCAAATGCCAATTATTAATCTGGACGTTGTACCCGTCAGTGTTGTAAGCAATTTTGCCAGGGATAAATAATTTTTAACATGTTTTATAAAGGTTTTGCTGCCATTTTCAGATGCTAGAGTTAAAGTATTTTTCAGACAGTGTTAAATTTTTTAATAAAATATATTTTTATAAGCCTCCAGTAATTTCTTGGTGTCAAATGTGGCCGCCTCCCCTTTGTTTCCGCAGGGCAGTCACTAAGATAAAATCTGGTAATTTTTGGGTCTTTTCATTTCCTTACAGACACTCTCCTATTTTGCAAATTTGTAAAAAAAATTCTTATCAAAGCAGCCTGATTAGGTGGAGAGTTTGGTAGGTTACAAGATTTTGGTTCAAGAATGAAGTGACAGAAGACACCACAAGACAGTAACATACCTCAACATGTAATGCAATATTTCTAAGCTGTAATGAAAATATACTAAAAATTGTTAGTGAAATACTTTATAAATTCTAAACAAAAATGCTTTAAAAGAGGCAACAGTAGAGGAAAATTGCTTGACTAACCTATTAAGCTTCATATTAAATACCAAAAACTGATCTCAGCTGAGTGTCTCTTAAGTCATCTGCATAATTACACTGACACTTGTTAAAATGAAACTTACCTTCCTGCCTTACGGTTTAATTAAAATTTTGTGGCATAATGATATGCTAACGTAAATTTTCCAGCTCATTTGAAGAATAATACAACAGAATGACATAATGAGAAAGCTTTGTTTCTGATGAAAATCAACCTTCAACCCTTCAACTGAACATTCTCCACAAAATCATTAAAAGTTACATTACCATTGCAAGAGAATACACTACGACTGAAATTTACGACCAGTAAAATAATGTAATCTTCGTAGAAAAAATTCTCGCACAACTAGTGAATGTTGCCATCCTTCACAGGAAGATATGGCTCTTGCTTAGTAACTCCCACTTCCAAAGAGAAATATGCCCTTTCATTAAGTTTGAATAATACATCCTAACATCAATATTGTCCCTGCTCTGTGAAATTCCCACTTGGTTGGTCTCCAGTATATTGAAAAGTCATTCTGTCAGTTCTCACTGCTATTAGTTTCACAATCCCAGATAAAAAGAATAACTGAAAAGAGTCATGTTTTTTATAGCAATTTTTATTTAAATTAAAAATTATTACTGAGGAAATGATAAAAATCGACTTATTAATATAAATAAATACACCCTACACTACAACCTTATAAAAAAAAAAATTGAAATTTGTAACGAAATATTGAAGTGAAAAAATTATGGTTTCGTACAATTTGTTGGTTGCGAAATACTGCATGAAAGTTCCATGGTGTACTTTGTATTAGGATTCTACTTACTTTACAATGGTTTTAATAATTAGGTGTACATAATATAGCGACCACTATGTTAAGGAGCATGGCAAGTTCACACGGTACTCAAATAAATGGTATATACAATCAAGAACAAAATGTGATCTACTGGTACTTTACATATTCTGATGCGGTTTTTTGGAGACTATTAAACTTCAACTGCAAGACTATACATACTCGAGACAGTTAACACAGCATATGGATTTAGTATAAATATTTTTTTTTAACTGCTTGTCAAAAAAACGGAACAGAAGCTAAAAAATCAACAAATCTGAAAAACGTTTATTTCGCAATTTACAAAATATTATCTCGGACTATATAAAATTGAGGTACAAAACAAATGACATGAAAAGTTTTAATGTGGTTTAACTACATAAACGCTTCTGGTTCGCATGTTAGAGTTCTTTTTAAAAATTTAATATTATTCTTTTTGAATTTTTTACTTTTATGGAGACTTATACAATATTATGTGCAATGCAAGACCAACTTATTTGTTATCTACGAATTTTGTGATTTTTCTCCCTAATGACTAATAAAATTGGTATCAATTTTTATAAAAAAAACTAGGCAGCGTATTATTTTTTGTGGTGGATGATGGCAAAACTCTTTTTGAGGTGTGTATTATTCCACTCACAAATATAGTTTTATCATATACACTGAGGNTGTGGATGATGGCAAAACTCTTTTTGAGGTGTGTATTATTCCACTCACAAATATAGTTTTATCATATACACTGAGGCGACAAAAATCATGGGATACCTCCTAACATCGTGTCGAACCTCCTTTTACCGGCGAAGTGCAGCAACTCGACGTGGCATGGACTCAACAAGTCGTTGGAAGTCCCCGGCAGAAATATTGAGCCATGCTGCCTCTATAGACGTCCATAATTGCGAAAGTGTTGCCGGTGCAGGAGTTTGTGCACGAACTGACTTCTCGATTATGTCCCATAAATGTTCGATGGGATTCATGTCGGGCGATCTTGGTGGCCAAATCATTCGCTGGAATTGTCCAGAATGTTCTTCAAACCAATCGCGAACAGTTGTGGCCCGGTGACATGGCGCATTGTCATCCATAAAAATTCCATCGTTGTTTGGGTACATGAAGTCCATGAATGGCTGCAAGTGGTCTCCAAGTAGCTGAACATAACCCTTTCCAGTCAATGATCGGTTCAGTTGGACCAGAGGACCCAGTCCATTCCATGTAAAAACAGCCCACACCATTATGGAGCCACCACCAGCTTGCACAGTTCCTTGTTGACAACTTGGGTCCATGGATTCGTGGGGTCTGCGCCACACTCGAACCCTACCATCAGCTCTTACCAACTGAAATCGGGACTCATCTGACCAAGCCACGGTTTTCCAGTCGTCTAGGGTCCAACCGATATGGTCACGAGCCCAGGAGAGGCGCTGCAGGCGATGTCGTGCTGTTAGTAAAGGCACTCGAGTCGGTCTTCTGCTGGCATAGCCCAGTACAGCCAAAGTTCGCCGCACTGTCCTAACGGACACGTCCGTCGTACGTCCCACATTGATTCCTGCGGTTATTTCACGCAGTGTTGCTTGTCTGTTAACACTGACCATTCTGCGCACACGTCGTTGGTCTCGGTCATTAAGTGCAGGCGGTCGGCCACTGCGTTGTCCATGGTGGGAGGTTATGCCTGAAATTAGGTATTCTCGGCACACTCTTGACACTGTGGATCTCGGAATGTTGAATTCCCTAACCATTTCCGAAATGGAATATCTCATGCTTCTAGCTCCAACTACCATTCCGCGTTCAAAGTCTGTTAATTCCCGTTGTGCGTCTATAATCACGTCAGAAACATTTTCACATGAATCACTTGACTACAAATGAAAGCCAAACCAATGCACTGCCCATTTATACATTTTGCACGCAATATTACTGCCATCTGTATATTTGTATATTGCTATCCCATGACTTTTGTCACCTCTGTGAATAGTCTAGTATGTAACTTCTAGAACACGCATATATACGCACAAAACATGTAGAATGACATTCCTATAACCAAGTATTTCCATCATACAAAACTGTACTTCTCATTTGGTAAAACATTTCATACTGTTTATGTACCTAAATGCAATAATTTCTTTAATGGATTTGCTTTATTGAAATAGCAAAAGCCAATCTACGCTGCACGTTAAATTTTAACTATAACATTAAAAAAGTATTTTATGTGATCAATGAAGTATTGTAATCATATGACTAAAGCATAAGTCATAGGAAAAAAAGAGGTACCCGCCGCAAAGAGTTTATAAAGTGAAATTATTTTATTAAGTAAATTAAAGACATCTCGTTTATGTTTGCCAACTTTCTCATATTTAAGATCCACTTTTAAATGAACTGTTTTAAAATTGTTCGTAAAAATACTGTACAAAAGGGTGCCACTTATAGATATAATATTAACATCACAGAAGAAAAGATTTTCCTCGAGAGTCCCCGCATTATTTAATGGCACTGGTTGCATCAAAAAGTTTGGCCAACTAAAAATGTGGCAATAAATCCTCGTTTAATTTCCTTTTTTCTTTCATCTTTTTTCCAGTTCTGCCACGTCTGTGTCCATCTTTTTGATAAAATAAAGAGTTTGCAAAAAATTAAGAAAATAAATAGTAGGAAATCATCTGCATTAAGAGAAAATAGAGCATCTTAAAAGAAACAATACACAGTGCAAATAAAACAACTGAATACAGAACATTCACTCACACTCTGCTCCCTACAAGACAAAGTAAACTTACAGCTCCAGGGTCTCAATTACTTCCTCTTTGTACAGCGCGGTCCCAGTTGAGCACTTCTGAATCAACCTTTGGAAAAAAAATCATTGCCCATTACAGTATATATTTTCATCTACTGGCAGAAATATTTATGGTAAAGTTGGCAGCAAAGAAGGAAAAGGAGTTCCACATAATATTAGAACTGTAATATTATAATTACAATAATACTCCCAAACTTTGGTTTTTTTTTATGCATTCAGAAGTAAAGACTATTAAAAAGTAATGCAATTATGTTTATTCTTTTTGTTTAATATACGTAGAAGTAAAAATTGGCGTAAAAGTAGCACATTGATATTTCTAAAGTGTTTAGCGAAAAATGTAATTTCAGGGAATTTGTAACTTTTTAACTTATAATGAGTAAAACCTTTACGTGTGTGTTCTCTGCAAAGTGGTGTATTTTTTAATGAATAGCTTTTTGTTGCTTACCAACATAGTTACAAGTCCAAGAAAGACTACTGCAGCATATAATGTGCGAAACCGACAAGTGTGATTAAATCCTGACAAGTCTGTTATATTCAATGAAACCATAACTGCACTTTATGTAATATCAGTCAAGCATATCTAGTTACTTAGTTGATATTTTGTTTGCAGTTTTACGAGCTTAAAAGCATGCTAGAATTATGTATGTGACAGTTCAACGGCCACATTACGGATAATCAATATTTTATTCACTAGTTTTGCACAAATGTTATCATGAAAATGTTTGACACCGCAAATGAAACATTCCTTGTATTTTATTTCCACATTTACAGAGTTTATTATACTTGCGAAGATTAAATTTGTGTGAGCTGATACAAAGAAAAATGGTCTGTGAGGTGACTATTTATAACTTTACAATATGGTGGAAAATATAAGTTCTAGATTAAACATGGTAATGTAATTTCGTGAAATTAACTGCCATTAGCTACGGATCATACGGTTTGAATTCTGTTGAAATGTCATCCATATCATTGCAGGTACACAAATTTTATAAGAGACAAGTTCTATTCTTGTAAGGATTATGGTGTAAATATTTGGAATATTCAATAGAGCCAGAGAATATGACAAGTGTTTTCCTCATTTATAACTTCTGTGACAGCCATTTTCTTCTACGTAGCATGTATATTACTGTTAGGGGTCTGCGAATAAAGAATTTTTATGTATATTTTTTTTAATGAAATGGTAATATTTTCGAATGACATGTGAATAGCGTCAAAGTCGAATAGCTACCAGTAAAAATTTCATTTCAGTTATATACAATTGAAAAAAATATTATTTTACTGATTACACAACAAACCGTTTCCACACAAATAATACTTACATCTTCAAGTGCAGTATACCATTTTTACGAGATAATTTCCTGCCTATTGAACTTTAATGTGTCCTCTAAAATGTAACCATTAATAAATAACATATTGGGTGTGTGTGTGTCTCTCTGTGTATATATATATATATATATACAATTTTTTTTTCATGAAATATGAAAATGAGACACCAGGTGACAAAGCTATTGTAATGTGCATAGATTATCGCCGCAGGGAATAATAGATACATTTTGGTCGTCAGAAAGATGCTCAGTTCATTGTAATAAAAATAAAGAGGCTTTATCAGGAAAGGAAAATGTTTCCTTGGTGTTGCAATTTTATTTTCAGATATCACAATTGTTTACAAAATGTATGAAGCCACGAAGTTTAAAAGGCATATTTTCGCGGTTCAATTGGTACTTGGTAGCAGATTCTGTAAACCCTGCAGTGCTAATATACTGCAAACTGTTAGTAGGTGTTTGCAATTTCTTGCTACCGCGATCCTGGATCTGTAACAGAATTCGTTTACCGTAAATTGTAGTGGATGAAACGCTTTGAACATGGNTAGATGAAACGCTTTGAACATGCAAACATTTTTTTGTGAATGCTTGCAACCGGTTTGTGACCAATTAAACCAGTACAGATCTCTACCACTAGCGCCGTTAGTTCGCGTTCCTTCCACTACAGCTATGACGCGACACCATGTTGGTATTGGTCGTGTCTACCATGTCATTTCATGCTCTCTACGATGTACCGAAATGTATATTTTTGAATGTGTTTGCATAAATGAAATATTATAATTTCTCCAGAGTTACCCAAAAATCTGTCTCTTCGTTACACGGGGCCATGTGGTATATGATTAAAAGTGATACAAAGGCATTTTTATTTTGCACACATTTTGCACAACCGCAGAAACATAACCTTTTCATGCCTATTTCTTCTGCTGCAAATAAAAAAGAAAATATATGACCTACTTCCGTAAATACTACAATGAAAATAAACGTGTGTGTGACGGTTTTTTTTTATTCTGGTTTTTATCACGTTTATAAACGAGTTATTCAATAACGTAAAATCATAAAATCATAAAATCCATTAGTTATGATTAGTCACAGTCCCGCTGTATAACCAAGACAATTTCAGTGTTCATATTAATACATCTGTAAATACTGTTATCACCGTACTTACCTACCTAGTATCGTGCGTGAACAGAATTTTGTAGAATACTACTGAAATAAAGTAATGCACGTCACTTGGAATTTGCATCATGCACATTATCCTTAATTCTACAAGTAAGATTTTTGTCAACCTCACTGTATGAGACAATTTTACTGCATGAAGATATGAAGGTATAAATTTGAGCACGTCATATCTACAGACAGAGCACACTTTTTCTGAAAATGCAATCGAGTCGCTCATTAAATGATACACTAAGTGGAAACCTGCTAAGTGTATCATGGGAGAAGATGAAAATCATGTTAAAGCCCTCTGTGACTCTCTCTATTATCAACTTAAACAAAATACGTGTTCTTGTGACCTTGGAAGAGTAGGGCTGTGCGATATGGCGACACATGGATCACGAAACAATATTTTGTATATATCTCAACACCGTTCAACAGTGTAATGCAGCATATTGCAATATTAACTATGTGTGACATTGGCAATTTTCATAACTCTCTGGGAGCAATATATCGCACTAATACAGACATGGTCAGCATGTTTTGAAACAATATTGAAAAGTCTTAATTGCACAGCCCTCTGGAAGAATAGAACACAATATTTAAATCACTAACAGGTTTCTAAAAAGTGGAATGAGTGGGAGGAGGGAGGGTATATAAGTTAAACTAATCCCATTATTAGAGAAGGTTGAGAATTATTTTCAACTCTGTAATTTCTATAAAATGCTTCAAGCATGCTTTCAGACAAACAATTAGCTATAACCTTCAAAATCTGTGGATTTAAATGAAAAAGAAAATTTATAATCATTTAACAGTTTATTTTGGTTGATTTCAGTAGATCTGGACATCAGACACTGGTCTACTGCATTTGACAAATACACACGTCGCTTTCTAAAGTTTTTCTCTTAATAGATGCATTAGCTTACATCGACTTACCTAGGGTATATATTGTCCAAATTTTTATTTTTATATTTCAGGTTACTTGTGCGCTGAAATTAATATTTCAAGGAACAGAAATTCAATGTGCAACAAACTCTGTTACAATTCATGCCAAATAGTTGCAGGATACTTCTGAGAAACATATCTAAACAATGTCACATTTTAAAATGTTTGCAGTGTCATGCCGCAATTCTGAAAAGTTCTGTGTGCAAAATTTTCTTATTTCACTTGCTAGTCCTGTGGTCCTACTACAAGCTAATGTGAGGATATATCACTCATAAGCTAATACAGTAACTACATTTCAGTTTTGATATAATTCATGAGACAACAATGCATTATTAAAAATTTACTTCAGTTTTGGGTTTACGTATTGGACAATGCTTATGCCAAGTGTACTAAAAATTTAAAAATTGAGAATTTCCCTCCGAATGAAATACAATATTGTTACTGGTACTTAATCAAATCTCATGATCAGCTAGGTTTGATTTTGTTAATACTCTTTTACATTTTTATCTAATGTGGTGCAGGTTCTCAATTACATAAGAAAAATTGATTTTCTCATAAGAAAAACATTGGTTCAATGCAATTCGTTTATAAAATGTATAAGTGCTACAGAACATAGAATAAATGCTATAACCTGCACACATAAATGCTATGTTCTATCATCTCGACCCATTTGTTCGATAAATTAATGTGCACATATTTATATTGTACAGCACAATGGTTACCATTTCATACTTTTTACGTATTTTATAAGTTAATACAGTGTCTTCTGAGTAGGTAATGTAAACATGAGGTGAAAGTTACACCGCAATGTAACTTGACATGTAACTCAGAGAACAGATACATAGCAGACTGAAAACAGAAACTAAGCAGGGCTTTCAGAAGTGCTCAATCAACAATAAACAACCTACAGTTAATAGTTTTCTAAATCTAAACTACTTCAAACATTTGAAATTCAAATAAAGTTAAATGTGGAAATAAATGTAGATAATGCATGCTATACAAATATACAAATAGAGCTCTACATTATTTAAATTACTTAATTTTGTGCAGTTTGTCAGCAACTTAGCAATGCATTAGCAGAAACAATTATTTTTAACATACTAGAAATTTTATTTTAAAAAAATTTATAAAATGAATAAATTTAAGAACTTAGTGGCACAAAGCTGCAAGATTTTGGTTGGCAAAGTTACTACTGGCATTGAGTAGAGATATACCTTGAGTGGACTTCCCCATGTTAAAGTTTCTGACCACTCCAGCAGATAAGAATCTCTAGTTCTTGGTATGAACACTATNTGGTCGTGTCTACCATGTCATTTCATGCTCTCTACGATGTACCGAAATGTATATTTTTGAATGTGTTTGCATAAATAAAATATTATAATTTCTCCAGAGTTACCCAAAAATCAGTCTCTTCGTTACACGGGGCCATGTGGTATATGATTAAAAGTGATACAAAGGCATTTTTATTTTGCACACATTTTGCACAACCGCAGAAACATAACCTTTTCATGCCTATTTCTTCTGCTGCAAATAAA